>JAXBDA010000269.1:0-81064 GCA_036023075.1 Gaultheria prostrata | reverse complement strand
TGAGCTGGGGTAATAACAATTTCTCCCAATTATTTTCAAAGCTCATGCTATTCTCATATCAGTCTGGCCTTATGGACTGTGCGCCTGTTTTTTCCAGGTTTGCTGAGGCCTAAACTGTTGAACTGAAGTATTATGATTGGGAGCCTAGTCTTGTGCGCATCATTTAGTTTTTGGTTCTCAAAGAAAAAACTTGGTTCCTAGGCAGTTGATTACTGGCAGATTTGTAATGTTTTGCTTTTCTGCGTGACGGATTGGAAGTTTGGTTGTAGAAGAAAATGACATTGACATCATCGTCAACCCGTCGAATAAGATTTTTAGCTTTACAAAGCACATATTGTATCCATCTTTCTTTAGTATTTGCCGAAGCATATCATTCAGTTAGGCTAAATGTGTTTGCTCCAGGTGAACTAAGTTTCTGTTGACAAAGACAAATTTTGTTTCCATGCCGTTGGAGATGCTCGAAACTGTTGTCTTAACAATAACAATTTATGGGTTGTAATTAGGTGGTTGTCCAATGTCCGTTAAACTATTTGCAAGTCTAGTTTTCTGGGATACGACGGTGTTATATTTCAACTCGATCTGGCCTATGGTAGTCTTAAGTGCCCAATTTCTCCAATAAGGTATTTGGTTTCTGGGTTCTTGGAGCCAGGGTGATAGTCTAGGAATCCGGGGGCCCTGTAGCGCTACGGATTTGGTAGTTTAGTGGCACACGATCTAGTTCAACAGAGTTTGGGTTCAGGTCCTTCAGGAAGTTGTAGATTCGAGATGCGGACAACCCTTGCAGTTCTGTTGGCTTGGTTAAGACCCATTAGCCCTCGGTTAAAAATCACGTCCAGTGGAGGCTGCGATAGCTAGTCGTCTCGTCTGACCTTTTGGCTGGGAACGAAATTGGGAAGGTTCCCCGGTTTTTCTTTGAGCTAATAAGAGTGAAGGATTTGTTTGAAAGGGCTTGTCAAGACTTGTTTTGTTCTCTTTCTTCAAAACCGATAATATTCCCATTCAAAACGATAGGAAGATGCCCTTATGTATTGTAATAGATTAGGAATAACGAATGACAAAAAAAATAAAAATATGGAAAGATTACATCAAAAGAGAGATCCCCTTTACTCGGAGAGGAGATCCCACAACCAAAATGGCGGGACGAAGAACAATGCCCCGTCCCGAACCCCCTCATGCGGAACTACATCCCACTCGAGCCAATGAACTGGAAAGTGATGCCGATGATCCAAAAAGAAAAGAAAAGATAAGAACGGGAAAGTGATCCCATCCAACGCCTGACGTTGATTTTTGCAAATTAAGACTTCAACAACCTCTTGGTCACCTCAAAAAACACAGCCAAAACCGGTATTCTGAAGATCACTCATCTCAGAACTCCACCAATAGATGGGGTATTTTTCATAAGAATTTTTGGAAACGGGGTGGGTGCTGTGCATCTAGGTGCTATGCAGCCCTCGGCCGTCCAATTGTGTTTTGGACGGTCCGGATGTATTTTGATTTTTTACCGGTAAAAGTAAATCAAAATTCAATTAAAATTACTGAATGCATCCAGACCGTCCAAAACATGATCGAACGGCCGAGGAGTGCATAGCACCCGGGTGCACAACACCCACCCCAAGTCCAGAATTTTTATACTCCTATCTGAAGCGAGATTTTATTTTCTTTCCTCTAAAAGTAGGAGAGTTTAATGGAAGTAAGGAAAATGGGTTATTGGTGTTAGATTTCTCGTGGTTTATTGGATTATTTTTTGTCTTTATCACAAAACTTTTAGTTTGGTTAATAATTGTATACTTTTTAAATTCCTCTCATCGAGATGAATCAAGAAATCAAAAAAAATCGACGCAAGATTAACAAATGCGAATTTTTTTTGAATAAGGACAAAAAAAAAAAACTAAACTGTTTTTTTTTTTTACCTCAAGGAAGCCCTAATATGGTATCAGAGCTAGGTCTTGGATGACCCCACCTCATGATATGGTCAAATCTCTATCGCCCGAGTCAAATCTTTCAGTCTCCTCAATTCGTACATCCACGTGCATTCGGGTTGCACGTGAGGGGGAGTATTAAATCCTACATCGCCTATTCAAGCCACCCTAGATTGGTTAATATATTCTACAAGTTACTCCACCTATTGCCAATTAGTTTTAGGTTGGAACCCTCCAATAAATCTAACACCAATAAAAAGTATACAATTATGATCAAATTTTTTAAAAAGTTCACTAAAGAAAAAAATAATCCAAATTTTGTGGTTTATTGGATTATTTTTTGTCTTTATTCACAAAACTTTAAGTTTGGTTAATAATTGTATACTTTTTAGATTGCTCTCACCGAGACAAATCAAGAAACCATAAAAAATCGAGGCAAGATAAACAAAAGAAAACCCTGGAGCACGGAAAGAGAAAATTAAACATTATCTTTCCCCTGAGAGAGGTACGAAGTGAAGGGATTGAATGAAAACGGTCAAAAGTCGTCGTAATTGAATTGTTTTCCAAGGATTGAAGGGGAGGTCAAGATAAAGGTTTGGCAAGGGGCGAGAAAGTCAGCAATTTTGAGCATTTTCCTTTTTCTCAACGATAATTTATCCAGAGTGTTGGAGGAGGGTTCTTGAGAGAGCTTCTCTCTACCTTTTTTTCCTTAATTTGTCCCCTCTCCCCAGCTGCCACTCCCACCTCCTTCCTCCTCATTTTCTTCAGCAATTTTTTTTGAAGAAACAACAAATAGAACACCCACCTCCATGAGCAGAGTATTGGGTCTGACATCACTGAATGGTTTTTTTGTATTTTTTTGGATAAATAGTGTCCTTTTCCTTGAAAAACACGGTTACTTTTTTGAATTGGGAATAAAGATTTATGTTAATTTAATTTTGTTACTTTTTTTCAGACAAGATAGACATTTTTTTTTGTTTTGATCAACAACACACAATTTTCATATCAAGAAAGTTCAAAGGCACGTACAAGAGATAATCACAAATTCGGAAAGAGCTATGAATAGTCAAGATTGATGAATCGCAACACGTGACCGTGCTCAGGAAATATATTTCCATTGCTCTCGACTAGTTGATAGAAAGAGGAAGAAATGTGTTTGTTATCAATATATCTTGTCATTATTTAGAATTAACCTATACTGGATGGAGTAATCCGTTAAACAATCTAAATGAGAAATTATTTTTACACTCTATTATTGTTTACTTGCATTTTAATTTTTTTTTTTTATCCATGTAGAACTAAAAAAAAACTGTTCTTGATTTTAAATGAGCTCTCCACTCAATTCAGTGACGGAATTAGATGCCATATACTAGGGAACAATGAGATTTTGAAATTTCAAAGTTCAAGAATCTAAACATTTCTAAATAATATCCCAAAACAAAACATAAGGAGTATTTACAATTTGGGCGTTTTAGGCCTTTTTGGGTGTTTGATCTTCATCGTTTCTATTTGGGTTATTGGGACCCATAGTTGTTTGGGCTTTGCCTTTTGGTATTGTCCAATTTTTTGTTGAATCCCCTTCCCCGGACTTGATGTACCCCTATTAAGTTTAAATAAAATCTTTGCCTATATATATATATAAAAAAAAAGAGAATTTACAAGCGTAAAATTCAGGAATAAAAATAGTAATAGCAAGTACCAGTGCAACAAACAACAACGTAAAAAACACACCCACACACCCAAAAAATGGTCCTATCTTTCAGCGTGATACCCCATGTTAATTCAAATCCGATATTCAAAAAAAATTCGTGGAATTCTTATACGGTACGGCAGTTGCTGATGAAACATAATTTCAAGTCTATACGGTAATTTTTGAGGATTTTTATTAATAATGAAGTCTGAACAGTGCAACTGATCGGGACCGAGTTCACACAGTAGACAATATTTTTCCCGAGGAAGTCGTCAGACAGACTTTTGTAGATCTTTTAATGCTTTGGGAGGTGGAGTAAATGATATGTATCCATTTTGGGGGCTACGTGGATTGTCTGAATATGATTAACATCAACCAAGATCGCCCTATGAATACGCGCTTTGAGAGTAAGGGACGTATTTTTAATTACTTAATTACTTGGGGAAGTAAGTGACGTATTTTTTTTTTTTTTTTGAAGTAAGTGACGTATTGTTATGTGCTTAAGAATTAATCCTAAAATGCTTATGTTCGCTAATCTTGATGTATTTTCAATCACACAATAGCCAAGACTATTATGAATTGTCTATTAAATCCTAACAGAGACAAATGGACAGATATATATAATTTACTTCACATCCGGACGTCCGGAATCCGGACCTCATGGTTCTGGATCAAATCTCGACGATCCGAGCCGTTAGATGTGTTCAAAACATGTTTTTTTAGGTCTCTATAGCGTTTTTTACAAAAACTGCTCCGGTCAACCCCTTCCGAGTGTTTTTTTTTCACGAATCCTCGCGTTGGACACCTAAAAAACATGTTTTGAACACATCTAACGGCTCGGATCGTCGAGATTTGGTCCGTAAAGTGACGAAAACTGGTCCAGATTTTATTCCAGTCCGGACTGGAAGCTTACTCTCTCTCTCTCTCTATATATATATATACCTAAAGAATATAAAATCATGTCCTCTTGAGGTTTTCAGTGTGAAAAACACTCGGAAGGGGTTGATCGGAGCAGTTTTTGTGAAAAACGCTATAGAGACTTGAAAAAATATGTTTTGAACACATCTAACGGCTCGGATCGTCGAGATTTGGTCCGTAAAGTGACGAAAACTGGTCCGGATTTTATTCCAGTCCGGACTGGAAGCTTACTCTATATATATACCTAAAGAAAATAAAATCATGTCCTCTTGAGGTTTTCAGTGTGAAAAACACTCGGAAGGGGTTGATCGGAGCAGTTTTTGTGAAAAACGCTATAGAGACCCAAAAAAACATGTTTTGAACACATCTAACGGCTCGGATCGTCGAGATTTGGTCCGTAAAGTGACGAAAACTGGTCCGGATTTTATTCCAGTCTGGACGTCCGGACTGGAAGCTTACTCTCTATATATATATATGTATATATATATGCATATATATATATATACCTAAAGAATATAAAATCATGTCCTCTTGAGGTTTTCAGTGTGAAAGAAATTAAAAGCATCACAAAATGTTAATGAATTCATCACTTTATGTAAGGTTTTTATTTGTTGAAGGAATTCAGTATAAATGTTAGGTATAAAGATTCTATAGAATGACATGACTAAATTATTGATAGGTGTGGACGGTCGGGGGCCCATGACGATTTTGGTTTGAAAACGAGGGAAAAATAAGGGAAAAAGAAAATTTAGAGTCGCCACCCGGGGTTTTATTTTTAGAAAATGTCAGGTACCCGAGGAATCGTTTAGAAAAGAAATGACTCTTTTTGTGCCGCTGGAAAAAAAGGGTTTGGTCTACGAAAAATAGAGATTTGGGTTCGGGAGCCAGGTTACCCACGGGGAAGGTTTTCTTTGAAAAATGCACCCCGCGTGCCCGGAACTTTCCGGTCTTTACTAAATATTTCTGGGATTTTTCTGAAAAGATTTTATTGATAACTTTATTCAAATAAATAATTTATGAATAAAACAAGAGGAAATAATACATTAAAGGAACAAATAAAGCATGTAATACACGAATTGATATTAAATAACATAAAATAGTAAAATGAGAGGATGTAAATGCATGAAATGGAAGTAAAGGGGGGAAAACCGTAATAAACCACCACTGTTTCAGAAAACAGAGCATCAGAGTCGAAAACAGAGTATGAAAATCAGATGCTGCTCTTTATGCTGTACGGTGTTAAAGATTGCACCGCACGGTGCAATAGTTGACGCCGCACAGTGTCAATAGTGACAAAATTTTCAGAAATCCTTTCTGAACCAGTAATGAAAATGAAAGATTTCTTCGTGTAAAAAAACATTTTTTTTATCAGAATTCTTTTAAAAAAGACTTAGAATATACCTCTCATTTGAACGAATGCCGAGAAACACATCGGATGTGTTCCCATCATTGCTCTGGAGGCCGAAATAACTTGCGGGTTATTTCGTTTGATGAATAACGCGTTTTATTAAATCCAGAGAAGGTATGAAACCATTCTGAATTCAACGAAACAAATCCCCTCAAGAGAACCAAACTTGATTTTGGAATCAAAACACATTTTTATACCTTGAATCGATTGAGCCGAGGGCGGGAATTTTGGTTTTCGGGTTTATGGAACAAGATAGCTTTTAGAATATGATAATTGGTAATGGCTTTGAGGGTTGACGGGTTTAACTAGAGAGGAAAATTTTCAGCTGATTCGTATGTGAGTTTTTCGCTACCCCTTTTGTTCGACGAAGGTGGGTATAAATAGGCCGCGGGTGCCGTACTCTCTCACCATGGATGAGATTCGTACGCAAAATGATGAGCTACGTTGTAGGCTTCACCGTGTCACGCAAACGAACTGAGCTGCTGGGAACGCGGGAATCACGGTGATGGGACAAAGGCACCGCACAGTGTGCAAAAAGGTACCGCACGGTGTGGCTATGGGAGCCGTACGGTGTCAACGGAATTTTAGGTCGTGCGGTTTTGAGAAGAAAGCCGTACGGTTTGGGTGACTTTGGGGATTTTGGCTCTTTTGACCCGTTTGACCCGAGGGACCGTTTCAAGGTACATTTCGTGTTCTTTCATCATCGGGGACGCGCAAGTCATCAAAATTGGGGTGTCTACAATAGGATGTGTTTTTTATAATCTACGTGCATGATTATTTTTATTCAATTTAAGGCATCAACTGTCTCAATTTGTAACAACTCAATTTAGAATTTTTTTTGCAGAACCTCGATTTCTAAAGAGGTCCTCTTGAAAGAAAGAAAGAAAAATGTAAAATGCATTTTGAAAGATAAATTTAGAGGGAATGATATGATAATATAACATTTCCTTCTTGGAATCTTAATTACTCCGTATAATTAATTTAAATCTTGACAAGTAGTCTTTTTAGAAAAAAAAAAAACAAGAAGAAAGGAAGAACAGAAAAGAAAATTAGAAGATTTAATTGAAGAAAAGTTGGACGAAAAAAAGAAGGGATGAAATATGAGATGTGTAGAGACTAGAGAGTGATTAAAAAATGTTCCTTCATATTTTATTTTTCTCGACGATAAGTATATGGTATGAAACATTTTTATTTTATAAAGAATATTAAAAAAATAAAAGAGAAAAAAAATATGAAAAAAAAGACATAAATAAATGAATTAAATTAAGGGTCTTGCTAACGGGCGCAATGGTGCGCCCATTAAGGGTACAAAAAATATACTTATTGGGTCTCACTTGTATTATAAAATACACTTTTAAAGTACACATGTACTTTGAAGTACACTTAAAAGTGTACTTTAAGATACAAGTGAGACCCACAAATGTACATTTTTGTACCATTAATGTACGCAACATTACACCCGTTAGCATTTTCCTTAAATTAATAAGATAAAAGAATTAAAATGAAATAAACAAGGAATTTAGTTAAATAAATAAAAGAGAAAAAAGATATAAAGAATATTAAAAAATAAAAGAGAAAAGGATATAAAGAAAAAGAGATAAATTAATGAATTAAATTAATAATATAAAAGAATTAATAAGTTAAATAAAAAAGGAATTTAGTTAAATGAAATAAATAAAGAAATGAATTTAATTAATTAAAGAGGGGGGCATTTTTGGGAAAACAATTACAGAGGGGGGACATTTTTGGAAAAACATGTGGGGCCAGTGGAGAGGTGTGTGTCAGAGGGGTGTGAGGAGCAATTTACATACTCTCTGGACACTCTTCTTTTTCCCGCTCAAAGCAAACTCTTTGAATGAGACTCTCCGTGACAGACGATCCTCTCCCTTCCGGTGGGCGACCACGCCTGATTTTTGGATCAGAGGGGAGCTGAATCTGGAGTTTCTAGATCTGAACTCTCGACAACGGCGACGGCGGCGGTCGATGAATCTGGAGTTTCTGCACTTTTTAATTTTATTTTTTTTTTGGTTTTTTGTTAGTTTTGTAGGTGGTTTTTGGCCGGTAGTTTTGTTTTAATTGTATTGTTTGCCGGTTTTGGACTAGTGATTTTATTTAATATATTTCTATCTCTACACCCAATAACAAATTCTTTTCCCCTCTCTTGCATTACACCCGAACCAAACTCCTCACTAGACATCACCTTAACCACCACGTTTGGCTAAAACAAAAGAGTTACTAATATGGGTTGTGGCCGAAGTCATGCAGCAGCCCATAAAAGACTTTGGACAGCCTTTATTTAACTCCGGACACCCCATTAGTTGAAATTACTCGGGTGGCGGACCCGCCTGATCGATACTCCATTGTCGCGAAGGATTTTTTTTTACGGGGCACGAGGTGAGTACGATATACCCTGGTTACATAATTCATTTCTTCGAAATTGTTTTATGACGGTTTTAACAAAATATACTGTTGAGCAAAAATTTATTAATATAGTAACTATAAATTGTGAAAAATATATAATTTGCAAAATGTGCATGAGATTAATCTAAAAATGAAAAAAGGGATTTAAAGTTTTTATGACAACATTTGGGTGTTTAGATCGATGATTTGGTGCCTACCGAGAGGATACTATCGGGTATCCTATTGATCGGATTTGATATCATTTCCCACATTTGCTGGGGTCGCTCCCCACGCTACCGCGAACACCCATGATGGATATATATTGTAGTGGCCGAGGGTCGGAGAGGCCAGGCAACGCGAGGCATAGAGGCCAGGGGTCGCACTCAGTAGGGGCTGCTGCCGGGCCAATCCGAGCGATGGGCCGAGGGTCAGAGAGGCCAGGTGATTCGAGGCATAGATGTCAGAGATAGCACTCGGCAGGGGCTGCTGTTGGGCCTATCCGAGCGAGGTGCCGAGGGTTAGAGAGGCTAGGCGGCTCAAGGAGTATAGGCCTGCGATCGCACTCGGCAGGGGCTATCGCCGGGCCTGTCCGAGCGGTGGGCCAAGGGTCAGAGGGGCCAAGTGATTTGAGGCATTGATGCCAGAGATAACACTCGACAGGGCTGCTGTTGGGCCTATCCGAGCGAGGTGCCGAGGGTTAGAGAGGCTAGGCGGCTCAAGGAGTAGAGGCCTGCGATCGCACTCGGCAGGGGCTGCTGTTGGGCCCATCCGGGCGATGGGTTGGGCGGTCCGAATGACCAGTTAGAGCTGAGGCTCAGCGGGGCTTCGGCACCACGACCCACAACCCCTCCCTGTACAGTGGCCCCCGCACGGCCGAGGGTCTAAGTTCGCGGCATAGAACCCACTGGACAGTACTCGTGGGACCGTGGTAGTCGGCGTTCGGAGTGTTCGGCCGGTTACGGCTAAAACCCACGCTCTCTTCCGAGTTCACGGGGCTGGTGGTTCGCCGTGTTAGAGGACCACGTGACTGATGGGACTGGGCGAGGGGAGACAGGCACCCGTCAATCCAGGCCACAGGTGAGGGGACGTCCCCAGGGTCACCGCCCCTACAGGCTTTGCAGGGGTGACGTCAGCCGGAGCAGCGGAGGCTCTGGAGGCACTCATGGTCTACCCCTATGCTATGATGTAGAGAGAGGACGCACGTGAGGTAGACCCAGAGGGCTTGGTGGGCAAGTCTCCCTTGGCCTATAAAAGGGGGGCTCGCCCACTTAGCTCTCTCTCTCTCTCTCTCTCTCTCTCCTTCTTATCTTTGGATCTTTACCAGGGACAGGTCCGTTCCCCCATTTTTGGTAGTTGACTAGGCCGTCGGAGCGCCTCCCCGGACCCCCGCCGTCCGGGCCAGGCGCTAACGCAGGTGCTTCTTGTGCAGGCCACTGAAGGAGAACAGGAAGCGATCCACTCTGCCCCCATCTAGCCCTACCCATTAAGAGGCATTGGGGGTCCGACGAGGGAAACACTCCTCCTATATATATATATATATTGTGGTTTTGTAGTTTCGAGCCTGAATAACTGCATTGTTAATTGATTTATGGTTTACAGTTTTGATCTTGAAAACTGTTGATAATTTCTGATTGTGCCATGATTTTATTTGTGATTATTCTCATGCGATTATGCAACCTTTGTATATCGTAATTCTCACTTGAACTGCTTTTGTGCACACATTTCAGGTCATCGCGAGTTAAGCTGTTTGATTTTTTTTTGAACTGGTAGACAATTCTATAATTTAAGAGGCCTCAACAGAGGTATCACAATTACAAGAGCTAGTAAGAAAGGGCGGGGGATTAGAAACCCAATCAAATGGGAGAGTTCCTTTCAAACAATGAGAGGCAATCCCGTGAGCAACCCTATTACATGTTCTAGGAATCCAATTAAAAGAGCAAGAGGCTGATTGAGCAGACATTCTAATATCATCTAGCACAGCAGCACTGTCCCAAGAGGGCACATTCTCAGTAGAGCAGAGCTTAATAATGCTTTGGTTATCATGCTCAATGGAGGCCAGGTTGTGATGGGTGAGGTGGAGCATGGAAACCGCCAAGCGAACTGCAAGTGCTTCGCCCTGGAGTGAGGATTTGGCACGAACAATAGATGCACGCCCATCCAGGATTGTTCCTCTGTGATCTCTGATAACAACAACAATAGCTGCCTTGCTGCTGTCCTTTGCCATCGCCACATCACAATTGATCTTAACAGCACCGCTAGGGGGAGGGGACCAGCTAGAAGCAGTAATCCTTTGCCCTTCCCCAGCCACATGGTTCTCTTGTCTCTCCAAACTACTCTGAAATTCCGTCCAATTGTAATTAGCTCTCTCCAAAACTGCATGAGGGTCAACAGGGACCGAGTTGAAAATCCAGCTATTTCGAGCTTTCCAAATTTGCCAACAAATGCTCACACACTTACTCAGAAATTCACGACCTTCTATAGCTGAATCAAAGCTTTCCATAATAGATACGGTCCACTTCATGACAGACGAGATGGCCTTCGAATCCACTTTGTACGTTAACGAACTTCCAAACCAAGTTGCCAAAGTCCAATCACACCTAAATAAAAGGTGTTCTATCGATTCCTTCTCCTGAAAGCAGATGGGACAGAGAGGGGGGGGGGCTGCATTTGCGTCTGTGGAGATTTTCCTTTGATGCTAACAGGTTAGAACATGCCTTCCACCAAAAATGCTTTTAACTTTGGCTGGATATTCAGGCTCCAAATAAACTTCCACACCTCTTTTGGAGGTTGGTAAGAAGGTGACGCTTGGTTTGGAAGGTTAGTAACACTCTCAGCAAACCGCCAAATGGTATCCAGATTTAACAGAATATACACCATTGGGGTTTGGGTGCCACACAAGAAAATCCAACTTACCTGACTGAGATATGGGGATATTGAGAATTTCATCCGCTTCTTCCTTTTGGATATTGAGTTAAGCTGTTTGATTGATGGTGGCTAATTACCTTGGTGAAAATTGGGACATGGGGTTGTTTGGAGACTCGTGGCCTATTGGATTCGATAATATGCCCGGACCCAACTTGTTGTAGATAACGCCAATGCGTGAATATTTATGTTCTATACTTGCACTGTAGTCAGCTTAATTTGAAAGTATTTTAGTATTTAATTTACATGTTTCCGCTCTTCAATAATAAACCTGGATATTTCAAAAAATATGTTACAGATGGAGTTTAAAGGGCCTTGGGTGATTTCGTATCACTGGCGTCATGAACTACCCTCCGGGTTGGGCCGTGACATTCAGCTATCGTTTCTTTATCGAGGGAGGCCCACCATATAAACCTCTAATACTAAAATTTTTACTACTAGATAATTCTTGGAAATTAAAAATGGGGGAAGCCTTCGCACTCATAAGCTCCTATTTAGTTCCGGCTTTGTCACTCATAAAGAATAATTTTGTACTTTCACAATAATAATGTACGTGTGAATAATAGGGGGGCAAAAATCAACACTTAAATACGTAGCTTTCGAATTTTGGCCGTTCAAAAAAAAAAAAAAAACGTAGCTTTCTACTTGTCTCTATAATTGTAAATGTAAATTAATTATAAGGAGTTTACATTCTCACCCCTTGTGAGAAAGTGAAAACTTTGTTTTATTTTCTTGTCAAAACTTATTAAAAGTCTTTAACATTTTGTCAAAACTTATTAGAAGTCTTTATATTATACTTAAGCAGTCTAGGCAGAGTTTTAATCCATGAATTATTGTTATTACTTATTAGTGAATTTTCCAGTTTCGGAAAATAAGTACTATAGCTTTTCAAATTTTCCTGGGCGAAGATAAATTAAAAGAGAAAATATATGAACGAAGTATTAAATAGATTAGAAAAATCTTTAAGTTTTGACGCACGACTAATACAAATAAAAATAGTGATTTAGTCCATAAAGTCAATAAAAATAGTGATTTAGGCCAAACGGGACTTTCCTTGAGTTATCCTTGAAATGCAACTTCAAATACAACTTTGACATTCTAATTTTTGTCTCTCTTGCTCCATTTCATTCATCATCCAAAGAAAAAATAAAAAAATTGGTCCCAATCGCACCCTTATAAAAAGATACTTCCATCTTTCAACCGCGCCCTTACAAAAAAGAAAAATCCGTGTTTTATTTTTTGATCGGCAAAGAAAAAAAAAAGATGGTCCCAATCGCGCCCTTATAAAAAGATACTTCCAACCGCGCCCTTACAAAAAAGAAATATCCGTGTTTTATTTTTTGATCGGCAAAGAAAAAAAAAATCCCCCTTATTTGACTTGTAGAGACAGTCTACTAAGACGGACAGTTGGGTTTCTCGACATTCTTTTTATAGCAAAGTAAATCCGTGTTTCACGCCTCTCATCACTATAGACATGGCTGCATGCCAGTCTTGGCAAAATTATTGCTAACAGTTCTCACCCATTCCATAATTAGCATGGTATCATGCTTATTTATGTTTTTTCTTTTTTTGGTAAGAATCATGCTTATTATATTCTACAGTATGTTGAGTTTTTTTTTTTTTTAATTAACACCGTTGGACGAGAGTATGAGATGTTGCTATATGCGTATTGTGTGACAGTTAATTACAATACTCTCATGTGACGTTAAATGAAACTCATCACAGTTTTACTTGACGATCGATGCCATATGTAGGTCTCAAGGTGTCAATCATCCATACATATTACAGAAGCGGCTCCACCTTGAGCTGAGTGTGGTCACCCAAACACCCTGAAAAATATTTTAAGAAATACATGTAAAATAATATTTTTAATTTTTTTTTTTTGTCATTTTGAACACCCTAACCAAAATGTTTGAACACCCTAACCAAAATGTTTGAACACCCAATCCAAAAAAATTGATTTTGATGTTTTCATCTGCAGATCGCAAAGCTCAAGTTCGTTCTGTTAAGAAATCAATGTTTTCCTTTAGCTTACACTTGGTAAAAAATGTGATGGGAATCACAAATGAGTTGTCTATAGCACTTCAAAAGAAGACACAAGATATAGGTTGAAATGTTTAAGAAACGATTGCAAATGATGAGAGAAGATGGGTGGAATTCTTTATTGACCGAAGTGTCTTCGTTTTGCATCAAGCATAATATTCTTTTCCCGAACATGAGTGAAATGTTTGTATCTAGCGATTGGCCACAACGCAAAGCCCCACAAATAATGATCTCACATCGTTATCGCGTTGAGCTTTTCTAACAATCTTAGACATGCAACTTCAAATTCAAGAGCTAAACTATTGTTTCACGGAGGGGAACACGGAGTTGCTACTTTGTTTAGCTTGCTTGATTCCTATAAATTCATTTTCTTCTTTTGATAGGAAAAAGTTTACCCATATTGTAGAACTCTACTCATTTGACTTTTCTGAGGTGGACTTAATGGCATTGGGACCTTCAACTTGAAAATTTCAGAGCTAAAAGGGGATTGGTGATCCTGCTGTAAAGTTAGTGGAGACAAATAAACATTTCATATATAGATTGGTCTATCGGCTTGTGGCATTGATATTGACTCTTCTTGTCGCCACTGCAACAGTTGAAAGAAGTTTTTCAGCCATGAAGTACGTAAAGAGCAATCTGCACAATCGAATCAAATGTGAGATCAGTGGATGAACGATTGTTTGGTTACTTATATTGAGAGTAATGTACTTGATACCGTTGATACTGATGCTATTATGTAACGGTTTCAAAATATGAAAAGTCAAGGGCAATTGCCATATGCTAAATACTTTGTTGTTTTGGTAGTATTGTTGATATTATTAGAATTTTTGTTTTGTTTATGTACAGTTATGATTTCAAGAGGACCGTAGTAAACTTTCTGAACACCATTGCGAGAATTTCTAGAGCCGCCACTAAATACATAAACTCAAATTAATCAGACTGTTCAATTAAGCATAGTTGCTACAAGAGAAATGAATGATCAGTCTCTTTCCCGTATGATGAAAACAACTCAATCAAGCATTACTGGTGTAGTGGTCTGACAAAGATTGAGTCGGAGATTTGCCCCGTCTAGGCTTGTCAATATAGAGCAGACCAAGTCCGTTTCACGGCCTACTAATAATACAAGATTAAAAGGGGCAAGAGAAAAACATCAAAATGAGAAGTGGAATCCCAACAAGGTTGGCACCCCACCCGGCGACAATCATTTTCATCTCGAGACCTAAAAAAAAGACCCCATACGAAAAGGTTGGCAAGAGGCCAATAGAAAACACCCAAAAACTCTCCCCATGAACAAGGCAAACGAAAAACCCAAAAATTCACCAAAAAAAAATCGAACACCACAATAAAAAATTAGGACCATTCTTTCTTTCCCTCCTCGGCCAACGTGGCTCTATAACGCGCTTCATCCATTTCTATAACACTTAACAACTATTTTCAGTTATTATTATCTGTTTTAATTTCATAAACTAAACAAGGGAAAGAGACAAAAAGAACAGTTGAAAAGATAATGAAAAAACAATATAGTAGTGTAGTAAAAAATATAGAAGCCACCAGTCACCACACCAGGTCCTCCACGAGGTTGATCATCAAAGGCGGCTGCTATCAAAATACTCCTATAAACATTTTAACTGTTCTACTACTTTTTAAGTTCCAGTCCAAACGCGTCCTTGCGCGTTTTCCCATGTCCTTCCTCGCTCGTACTCAGAAAATACACTCTTCAAATCGACTCAGTCGTCTCTATATAATCCTACTCCTCCTTCTCCAACCAAATCACAAACTCATTTCCTAGAGAGAGAGAGAGAGAGAGATACGAACTTGGTTTTTCAAGAGAGAGAGAGAAACAGGGAGAAATAATGGCCGACGTCGTCAACACAGCAGCCGGGCAATTCCCCGATTTTCCGGCGGTTGCGGTGAACGGAGGCCAGTTCATTCAGTACAACATATTTGGAAACCTATTCGAGATTACGACTAAGTACCGGCCACCGATCATGCCAATTGGCCGTGGTGCTTATGGAGTTGTCTGGTAATTAATTGGTCAATTTGGCATGGCTTTGGCTCAATTAATTTGTCTTAAATACAGACAATATTTAGGTTCTAGTGATTTTTGTTTAGTTTCTTGGAAGAATTTTTGGGGAAAGAATTCCAAATTCCAATTAGAAAAACATAAAATATAGACCAAAATTAAAATTGTTCAGATAGGACAATAAGACAATAAAGGTTGCTGTTTCGATATTTTCTCGTCTTCAATGATTTTATTTTATTTTAAGACTCATTTGACAAAAAACTACCTGCGCAAATTTGACAAAAATTCAAAAAATACGGGAAAAAAATTCTCCCAAGTACAAAATTTAGGCCAAAGAGGCCCTTGCTCTCAATCCATTTGTGTTGTTGGATTGTGCTCCAATTGAGTCGTTTGAGTTTGTCATTTTTTATGAAGGTAACTGATTATATTGATTTCTGTTTGATTTTGATTCTGTAGCTCGGTGATGAATTCGGAGACGAACGAGATGGTTGCGATTAAGAAGATTGCTAATGCTTTCGATAACTATATGGATGCAAAGCGTACACTTCGGGAGATTAAGCTTCTTCGCCATTTAGATCACGAGAATGTTAGTACTTTCTTGTTTGATAATCTTATGTCTTCTTATGTCTTAATTTCGATTTTACAGTATACCGCTTCAAACGAGCTTTAATCGAGCCGATTACGATCAGATTCTGGGTAGTTTGAATTTTTAGACATCATAGCTTGTTCCGTTGTTCGAACTTGGTTTGAAAACTTAGTGAGCTCTAAATAATGCTCAACCTTAGTTTATTTGCAAAGCAAACCGATCCTGAATTAGCTTTTAACTAGCGAAAAAGAGCTTGAGTAGATTGCTTTCTTTCCAAAAATTCAGCATTTGTGTACTATTTGCTTGACTTTAATGTCAAAACCTATCTAATTTTGATGTGGTACTTTACGTGGACCAATTACAAGAGTTGGCATTTCAGGCCTTACCAATTTGACTTCCTCAAGGTCTTCTGTTAGTATCCGTTCAAAAAACAAAAAGGTCTACTGTTAATACGTAATAGGAAAATAGTCATACAGTTGTGTCTCTCTACCAAAAAAGATTATGGTCATGGAAATTAATCTGTCATAGTGGAACACCGTTGACTAGTTTTCTCTTCACCCTTGATGAGCCATAGCTAAAAATCATCATCTACACTGATTTTCACAAATAATACAATCTTTTGTATTCATAGCAGTCGTAAACAGGGGAAAAAAAATCGAATGGACTTCTCATTCATAAGTGTAAGCTAAAACAATCACACACACAATATAGAATACGAAAACAGTAAAGAGATTGGCACACAGATTCATGTGGTTCCCCAAAAACGGGTACCTCCACGGGAGCCAGAGCTGAGTCTTTTTTTATTTGATTAGTCGTCCAGGATTTTTACAATAGAGAGTATTTATATACGTACTTTATTCCAACACTAATTAGACCGAACTAGAACTTCTTGGTATCTCTCCATATGAGCCATAAAGTTCTAACAATAAGTTTTAACCTTATCTTTTCCAGTTAGCTTTTAAAAGAAAGCATCATTGATTGTTTTCCCTTTCCCTTTAAATCAGGTCATAGCTATAAAAGATGTAGTTCCTCCTCCACTAAGGAGAGAATTTTCTGATGTCTACATTGTCATGGAACTCATGGACACTGATCTTCACCAAATCATTCGCTCTAATCAAGGGTTATCTGAGGAACACTGTCAGGTAAATTGCATTTTTTTAACTTATAGACTCAACCGTTATTGCTTTTTTCTATTCAACTAGAAATTATAGAATGACACTCATTTTGTGATTTGAATCTCTTTGCAGTACTTCTTGTATCAGATGCTTAGAGGGCTGAAATACATACATTCTGCGAATATCATTCATAGAGATCTGAAACCCAGCAACCTTTTGCTGAATGCAAATTGTGATCTGAAGATCACTGATTTCGGTCTTGCTCGACCAACTTCGGAGAATGAGTTCATGACTGAATATGTAGTCACCAGATGGTACAGGGCACCTGAGCTGTTGTTGAACTCTTCAGAGTACACAGCTGCCATTGATGTTTGGTCTGTGGGTTGCATTTTTATGGAGCTTATGAACAGAAAACCTTTGTTTGCTGGAAAAGACCACGTGCATCAATTGCGCTTGGTGACTGAGGTAAGATGAAATTCAAGCCATCGAACCAGCTAATATCGTTGTTTTTGTTTGACTATCGTTTTTGCGTTCTGTTTCTGCTTTCGTTGTGGGGAAAGATAGATAACTTTGTTTGGTGAGTGTGAGATGCAGGAACTCTTGCTTCAATCGTTTGTTCTTCAAAAAAACCAAATAGGTGTTTCGTATTGTTGGGAATTATTCTTGCACAAAAATGAAAGACATGAGTGTTTTTGGACTTTTGCTCCGATGAAAAGTTAAACCTTTTGTTTAATTCATAGCAGATTGGACGTAATTTGTTCTGTATTGTCAATCTTGGGTTAAAGCTTTTTCAATTGTTAGTTCCTTATTGAGATGGATCAGCAAAGATGATAGCCTAGTAAAAGGATCACTGTAGTGATAGCCATTTTATTTCAAGTGAGCATACTTTTGGATTGTGATGTTTTATTTTCAGTATTAAGCATATTGGATGAATGCTCATCAATTCTCTTACTTTTTTCTTAGCTTCTTGGAACACCCACTGAATCAGATCTTGGGTTTGTTAAGAGTGAAGAAGCAAGAAGATATATCCATCAACTTCCCCGATATCCCCGCCAGCAGTTAGCTAAAGTTTTCCCACATGTCCATCCGTTGGCCATCGATCTTGTTGACAAAATGCTGGCATTTGATCCAGCAAAAAGAATTACAGGTAATTTCCCATCTTTTCAGCTAGCTCAAGTATCGAATAGAAATGGTCTTGTTGATAAGTATATCGGATTTGTTTCCTATTTCTACAAAATGAGGTTTCAAGGTTTTTTGACAGCCCCTATCTCTCTCTGAGATATCTAATGATAGGTTGCGTAATATGTCTGTGCTGATTGAGTTGTTTTGCAATGTCGATTTAAATTGGTTGCTACACTGTCAAGATCCATAACACTGTCTTGTATGGGGTTTATTTGAATTGATCACAAGTTTTACAAACTATTTTATGTCACATTTGATCATAAATTCTGAGTTTTTACCCTTGTGTTTTCTTGTACTAAAAAAGACAAAATTGTCTGTGTCTGCAGTTGAAGAAGCATTAGCCCATCCATACCTTGCAAGATTGCACGACATAGCTGACGAACCGGTGTGCCTGAAGCCATTCTCCTTCGATTTCGAACAAGTAATGGGAGAAGAGCAGATCAAGGATATGATTTATCAGGAGGCCATAACACTCAATCCCCAGTATGCATAAGCCTTGAGTCCCTTCTTGATGGAGAAGATTACTGCAAACCCAGTATGCATAAGCCTTGAGTCCCTTCTTGATGGAGAAGATTACTGCAAACCGAAATATTGCCATACGTATACCCAGCATATGTTGTAGACTCATCTTCGGAATCTAAATAAGAACGAGGAAGATGTATAGGAGTGGCTGGCTTGGATCTGGATTCCATATTTATATAGGTCAGTAACCTTAGCAGGTTCTGTTTTGGCTGCTTTTGGTTTATCATAACTGATTCATAAGGGGTTCTTCTCTTGATTTTTTTGTTTATTGTATTTCTCTGATATATTTGTAAGGAGATCATGGCCATCCGGATGTAAGGCTATTTTTTATTGTACAGTTCTACGAATTTGCGCTAATATATTATCATGGGGAATTACATTATCATGGGGAATTACCCATTGTTTTCCTTTGGTCCTGTTTAAATTGATGGTAAATTAGTGGCTATTTTATGGTGTTGGATGAGTTGGTGGTTAATAATTTTATATAATAAAAGATGATTTTGTTTGGATGCAACCACTATACCGCGGCAGTGCCATGACGTGGCGTAACAACCCAATCACAAAACCATCGCGATGATGGGTGCACCGATGATGTCCCAAAAATTTCCCAAATTAGACCCAGAAGTCTCACAAGACAAAGCTAAACTGTTCAAAGGCCCTGAGAATAATAAAACCAAGATATCCTGCACCTCACATGTTATCCGGTTCAAAACTTCTTTCTGTTTTCTTGATCTGGTCGAAAAGTTACTTTACTGCCGCGAAAACACAAGTTGATTTACATATTGCAAATATTCAGATCGCTTACACCTCTTTATAAATACAGCAGGAGAACCATATTGTTCCAGCGATCTTGCGATCCAGTTTCACCATATGTGTCTCACGAACAAATCAAAGCCATGTCAAACATTAAGGATGAAAATCAAAGGAGGAATGCCCAAAATGAAAATATTTCACTTACCCACACAGTAAACAAACTTAGAGTAGTTTTTGGTTTTTTTTTACACGAACTCTAGCTAATGTTGCACTCATTGGAGTTTTCTTCCTCGGAAGAGGCATCCCCAGAAATTCCGAAATGAGCTGCTTCATCTTCCTCATCGCTATCATTATCAGCTCCATTGTACCTTCTTTCGAAATAAGACAATGCCTGCCTCCTGTGCAACCGCAAAACATGCATGATCATATCTGGGGTAAGTGTAACACGCGAATGGTCCTCTCTGCCTCGCTTATTAGATTCCATAATCTGTTCAAAACAAACAAGTTGTGGAAAACATGTAAGCAACAACACCACCAGTGCTCAAAGTGAACTTTCTCTATAACCACTGACGCGGTGCTGGATCTTGAAATCCTTGAGAAAAAGAAAAGTGTAAAGTAATCCAATAAAACCAAAAATCCCGTCTCTTGACACTTTACAAGTCCGAAATCCAACCATACCGTAAGTTCTCTTTTAATCCTCACTTTTTGTTTTGCCCCACAAATTCAAGATCCAAACACAGCTTCAGTTGAAATATAATGGTAAAACATTTAGAATGTACCTCTTGTACATTGTGAGGCAGAGGAACAACATCACTTGATACAGGAGCCCACACCTTTATATTCTTTTCCATTCCGGAGCTAGCAATAATGGGCATATTCGGATGGGGTTCCACTTGATTTACTATGCGCCGATCACCTGCCATTAAACGCACGAGTTGTGCTCCTTTCTTCTTCCATATAAATATGTGACCACAATCAGACCCACTCATGACGTATTCATCATGAGGACCAAAGAAACTCACTCCTTTAACTGTTTCCGAGTTCCTATGCCCCGCATAAGCTTGTGGTTCTTCCAGTTTCTGAAAATCCTCGCGAGGTATTGGCAGTGGGGAGGGACCCAACCCCAGGTTCTTCTGAAATAAATAAATGAGCTCGTCGTTGAAAGAGACGAGTAGTTCACTTGAGTTTGAGAATGCCAATGAGGTTATGTGAACATCATGGGTCTCAATTAGGTGATGAGGACAAAAAGTATTGACGGGTTTGTCGGAGTTACTTGAGGAGTCCCTTTGGCACTTTCTAATGTCGTACACACGTGCGTATTTGTCAGAACCTCCTAGAGCAAAGTAATTAGGGTTTCTTGGGTCGATCACAAGTGCATTCAACCTTATACTGCTAGAAGACTGCTTGTTTTCCGCAAAAGAGGAGCAACAGAAAAGCTTTCTTGCAGACTTACTTCGTAGATCGAACTGCAAAACATAATAAAGTTCTCCAATATTAAAGGGAAATTGGGGTTTTAAAGGGAACATTAGTCAGATAACCCACATGTTGAACAAAACCATCCTCGCCACAGCTATAAAATATGTAGGTACTTCCGGGCTCCACAGCAAGATTATGAACCCGGCCTTGGTGCTTTCCTAACCTTTTTGTTTCTACTTCACCATTCTCCTTCACCTGACCAAGTCTGACCTGCAAAAAAGAAGAGGAAAGTGTTCCCAATGGTAAGTAAGGGAGACTGTTTGTAGGTAACCAGAAGAAAAAGAGGGTCCTGTGGGTTTAAAACGGGCTATTAAGCAAGGGTAAAAAACTTAATTTTGTAAGCCAAGAATGTAATAAAGAAGGATGAATCTGAAAGGATTGCTACCTAGCTTCAGCCCCACATCCCAGTTACCTGCTCTGAACTATGTATACTCTGCTTCTGCAATTTAGTTATGTCAACAGTCAAACACCATCACGTCTGCTATCAAGCAGACAAGGCAGAATCACGTCTTAGTGCCATTTTGTGCAAAGAGCAATGTTATGGTGACCGTGTTTGAGTACCATAGTTTGGATACAATGTGAGGTGTCACCATTGCATAGGTAGAATGTGCTCCGCTAAATGACAAATGGGGCACATTCTACAACTCCAGTGATGACACATCACATGACGCCCAAAATGTGGTACTAAGAGATGGTCACCAAAGCATTAGTGTGGTGCAAAATAAGGCAGAAGTTTCATTCAGTACCCAGTCTATGCCTCCCCGAATGAATGCAAATGGATACTAAACTACGGGGCCAGGCAATTATCAGTCAACTTTTCTGAAATAAGACAAATGACTTAAACTACATACTATAAACTCAAGGATAGTATAAATATAAACCTTATGTCAAGTAATCAGATAAATTTCCAAACTACAGCCAAACTAATAAGAAGTTTCATAGAACCCGCCAAATGGAAGTACATGTTGTTCACCTAAAAAATAGTGTACAAAAAAGTTAAGAGCATGGGAGAGAGGGTGACAGAACAATGCAATCAACATACCTGGCCATCAGCCGCAGAAGTTACTATTATCCGATCATCAGTAAAAGGCATGATCTTGACCTGGAATATATTGTCGAAATGCCCAGAGGGATATGAAAGTTCTAATGTTTTAGTAGCCCAATTCCAGATCTTAACATCTTGATCGTCAGAACCTGACACGAGAAGGTCACCTGTAGAGTTGAATTGAATTGTGTTTACACAACCCTCATGACCGTTTAACTTGCCATACAGATCAATTTGCTTCACAAGTACCTGTACCCAAAACAAAAGCAATAATGCAAACAAACATGAAATTTTATCCAGCACAAAATGTAAGCATAGCATCCCCAGAAAATATATGCCTACTGTTGCAACAAAATCTGATTTGGCATGGAATTACACCTTTTGTTCCAATATTAACACTTGTGGTATATAACAACATATATGGCCAACCCAAAAACAAAAAGAAATCGTATATGGGCCTACAATTATAGAAAGATGGCCAAAAGAATTTGAAAGGCATTTCAGAACACCAGACAGTCTCGAATATTGTAACATGGACTCAGGCATCCTCGTTGAGTATGGGTATTGTCCCAATTGCTGCATTCACATAATTCCCATGACACCTGGATACTACAAAGTACAAACTACTCATATTACAATATTCATATCTTGCAATATAACTATATAAGTCTTGGAAGTGACATAGACCATTTCATCCATGATACGATTATGAGAGCTTTATGAACAAGTTTGCAGTAAACTTGGGAACACAATACGCTTATTATGTGTATATCCAAGTAAAAACACTAGAGACATGTCTCTTTCCCTTACCTAAGTAGTGGATGTCTGATGAGTCCATCTCATATAGGTGTCCATCATAAAGTATCATAATTCATAAAGGGGTGTAAAATCAAAGGAAATCAGTTAACTGGTACACAAAATGCACATTATAATTGAAGAAGATTTCACAGTATCACCCGCGGTTTAATTTTCTAAATCTTCAAATTCTGCAAACACTAATACTTTGTTTCAGATAACTGGTGTGGTGCCAGCTTACGCACACCTCGACTAGAGACAAATCCGTCTGCTAGCGGAGGCCCGAATATGGAACGTAATCACGAAACCAATTGACTAGAACATCCTACTGTCATAATTGATATATAACCACTAGATAACGGGGTAATCAAACACAAACCACATGATTACCCAATTGATAAACAGTTCTCTACGACTAGACCCATCAAGTACTTTAGCAAAGACAACCCAATTCATAGTAGTAGAACAATCTCACCATCATAAATTACGGACCAACTAAATTTTCCACATGTGCTGATCATATAATATCAAAGAAATTAATACTGGGTGCTTTCAAATCACGAACTCCTGTTGTCGATAGATAATCAGGTACGGGTGTGTGCGTGAGAGAGAGAAGGGAGAGACCTCAGAAGCGGAGATTCGCCTAGCGAAATTGGGGGGTCGAGATAAACCCATCTCTCTCTTGAAAATCTCTGCAAAACCGCAATCAGAACCCCTATAACCAGTCTCCATTTAGCTGAATTGGCACTCAACTTCGCTGATGAAAAAGAAGAATTACACTGAATTTCGAAGCGTGGTGTGAATATAATAAGCTTGCAAGTGGTGGAGCGAGAGAGAGAGAACATTCATGAACGAGATTGTGCAGAAAGTTCGAAATTCTGTATAGGAGAAAAAGTGGGATATTTATACAGCAGAGTTTTTTTTTTTGTGTGTGGGTGTAGCAGTTTTCTTTCCTAATTTTGGTTATGATCAAAAGAAAAAAAAAAAACGAAAAAAATACTCCTAATATATTTTAGTTAAATTGTTGTCTTCTAAATGAATTTTTTTTTTCAACTTCAATCAATATTTTTATAATTTTTTTATTCCTCTCGTAGACAAAGGCGGCTCTAGGAGCTCAGGAGCATGGGGTCATTCATAAACTTCAAAGTTAATCAAAGGAGCAAATTTAGTGTTTGATGTTAAATCTCGAAGAAAGAGGCTTACGATTATTTATAATGTCCTCTATCATATAAAGTAGGTCTATGTATGTGTATGTGTAGGCAGTGGCGGAGTCAGGAATCGAAATCGGAGGGGGCCGAATTATGAAAGATCTTGGTTTTGTAATTTTTTTCGAGACTTATCTAGTTATTCGAGTTTTATTGGTCGGTTTTGGCAAATTAAAAAATTAATTTTGACTATTGGTTTTATTATATCATTAAACAACCGCAATATTATTATTGCACGGTATCATTCACTATAATTTAGTGTTTTCAAAATGAAATTTGTTCTTACTTGTTTAATTATTTTTATAATTATTTTAATTTTTTTAAAAATATCTATTAAAATTATAAAAAATAAACTCAAATAAAAAAAAATGGGGGCACTCTCGACCGCTACATAGCTCTGCCCCTGTGTGTAGGTTTCACCCATGTCGGGGCGTTACAAATTATTGAAATTTTTATTGGTAAGACTAAAGAGGAACTTACTGGGATTCATGAGTAGAAAATTATCTGTGTTGTGGCAACAACAAATAGATTTTCACTCTTTAATTATGTATTCTCTTAAAATTATTACTGGGTAAAAAATTATATTGTACGG
The DNA here is from genome assembly GCA_036023075.1 of Gaultheria prostrata. Taxonomy (NCBI): domain Eukaryota; kingdom Viridiplantae; phylum Streptophyta; class Magnoliopsida; order Ericales; family Ericaceae; genus Gaultheria; species Gaultheria prostrata. The sequence continues at coordinate 56,470 of JAXBDA010000269.1, read as the reverse complement.
TGACAACATCAAATGAGTTTTAACTCTTTCGTTTGGTATTTTCTCAGAACTTTTAGTGGGTTTCAAATATTAAAAAATTACTGTGTGGTGTCAACATTAGATTTTCATGGGGTCATTTATAAAATTAAAAAAATTAACATTACAATAGTAAATTTTTTATTTCCCATGGGGTCGCTCGACCCCACAAAACCATATGTGGCATCGTCATTGCTCACCGAGACTGATTATTAATCTTAAAAATTAGGATAAAAAACTTTTTAAAAAAACACAAAAAAGTACTTAATAAAAAGAATACCAGGCCGAAAATTTAAAGAGAGTGGGCCACATTGTACATCTCCCCAAGCACCGAAAAAAGGGGGGAAGTATATAGCGCCGTAAATTCGTCCATCATATAGCGATCTCCATTATTAGGGATATCTGGGTGTTCCACTAAAAGTTTTTTTGAATTTTTAGTTTTTTAGACCTTTAGTTATAGTTCAAATCTACAATTTGTTTCACTAAAATGTTGAATTTTTTTGGCAAAAAAACCAGAAATTGGTTTATTCGTTTTGTTTTTATTCAAAAAAATAATTGCATTTATTAGTTTTGCGTCAATTTTTTGTGGTTTATTGGTTCCTCTCCACGAGACGAATCTAACAAGTATGAAATTATAGTGAAAATTAATTATTTTTTTGAATAAAGCCAAAATTAAACCAATAAACCACGTATTTTTGGCTTTATTCAAAACAAAATTAGTTTTAACTATGATTTTACTCTTTTGATTCGTCTCGTCGAGAGGAACCAATAAACCACAAAAATTTGATGCAAAACTAACATTTGCGAATTTTTTTTGAATAAAGACAAAATGAATAAACCAAAAAACAGGTTTAGTGGAATAGAGTGGTTTTAGAGTTAAAACAAAACCAGTTTTTTTAGGGAGTTTTTTGTTTGTGGAATAGAATGGTTTTTTGAGTTAAAACAAAACCAGTTTTTTTGTAACAGAACACCCCCTAAATATTGTATTTAAGAGTTTAATTAAATTTTTCTTTAATAATAAATATTTTAAGGGAATTGATATTGACACTCCATTTTTCTTTATTGGCACTTCCTTTTCTGTCTTTATTAGGAAAAATTACCCTTCCACTTTATGAACAGAGACAAAAAAAAGGAGTGCAAATAAAGAAAAGTGGAATGCCAATAATAATTTCCTATTTTAAATGCAATAATTGAGTTCTTTTCTTATAAAATAAATAATCAAGCTTACCTGCTATAATTTCATTGAGCCCTACATTTAAGTACTTACCTTATATGTAAAATAATCTAGACAATTGATTGCCGAACAAACGGCTTAGATTGAGTACTACATGGGACTCAGTTCCAAAGATATCTTTATGAGGCTAAAATTGCTCTCTTGGCCAAGATTCTTGGTTTTCAGATTGAGTTGCGGTTCCACTTATTGGTTTTTTTTTACTGTGGGAGGCTCTTCGCCGGAATGACCTCTTTGGACCATCCTGGGTGTTGAAGGTAGAGGACAGCTGTTGTGGCCTCAATGAGATCCTAGCCTTTGACTGGAGCAAACTACCTGCACACTGAACAACCGTGTTAGTGCCTAGCCCGGACGGTGGTTGTCCGGGAAGACACTCCGACGGCCTAGTAAGTGACCGGAGAAGACGATGTGTGTGATAAATATATATATATATATATTTAGAGAGAGAGAGTTATGGAGTATTCAATGAGGAGAGAGACCGCCTTTAATAGTTAATACGGTAGGTGAGTGGGGGTACTTATAGGCTCCATGGGGCGTACCTCCCACGCCCCTCGGGTAGCTCACGCGCGCTACCCACTCCTGTCACTCAAGTCCCATCATGGATGGCTCTGTAACAAGCATTTATACCTCGGTTCCCCTCGAGCACTGGGATTTGGCTCACGTCACATCTGTCATTCACTGAGCCAATACGTGTGGGAGAAGCCACCCGGCAACCACGTGATGCTGTAGGCGTAGCCCTCTGACCAGTAGGGGTGTCATAAATGCTCGTTGCAGGCTGTCGGGCACGCTCAGTGCCGAGCCCCAGTGCACTCCGTCCTGCGCTCACTAGGCCGAGGTTGTAACCGCCCGATCCCGACGCCCTCGGCACTGCCTCAGCGAGACTGCCAGGCGTTCCCCTGATCGCTACCTCTACCGAGGACGGGCTGGGTGTCGTTCCGCACCCGACTGCGTCCCGCCCTCGGGCTATGTCCACGGCATCATGCATCCGAGCGCTCACAGGGGCGCGGTCTCGGCCGCGCGTTACAACGCCAGCTAACGTCAGTTTGGGTTAACAGGGGTGAACCTCGCAGTGGGTAGGGGCCAGATGGGCCATGGTGAGCTCGTCCGCTACATTTACTTTTTGGGTTTTGTTTTTATTCAAAAAAAAATCTACGTTTGTTAATTTTGGATCAAACATTTGGTGATTATTGATTCATCTCGAACATAGAAATAAAAAAAGTAAAAAAATCAAGTTTCGGTTATAATTTTTTACTTTTCGGATGCTACTTAATAACTTCGTCTAATATTTTACTAATTTCGTCTAATAGAGACAAAATGGGGAGTGCCAATATCAATTTTCATAAATAAATAAAGGGAATTGATATTGGCACTCCTCATTTTGATATTGACACTTTTTTTTTTGTCTCTATTAGTGCATTCACAGTGGGCTCCCTAAAAATGGCTCTTAAGTTGACTTCTAAGGTGTACACATAAGCCAAATTGGGGTCCATTTTTCACTTCTAGAGCTTGCTAAAATTAGAGAGCATATGTGCACTCAATGAGCTAGCAAGAGCATTCTATGTTTTGTAAAAAAAAATAATAGAAAAAAGTGTGGGTCCCTTAAATTGATAAGTAAAAAAGGATTAAAAGGCTTGAGTCCCACTTGGAGCTAGTTACAAGGGTACCTAAATTTAGCTAATGGGTTAGGAGCCATGCTTAGGAGCCACCCTTGGGAGCTTGTATTGGGAGCCCATTGAAGACCAAAATTGATCAAATGGCTTGCTAAATTTTAGGAGTCACACCTAGGAGCTATTTTGAGGGTCCATTGTGGATGCCCTTAGGTGAAGTTACTAAAACACCATTGTATTTTGAAAGTAAGAGAAAAATCTTTTCTAATATATAAAGGGAGAGCACCAGTTTGGTGTAACCCAATTTTGAAACCTGTCACAAAAGTGTTTTCCACTTTTGCCCCAAACCAAAATACTAAATGATCTTTTCCGGGTCTACCCATAAAATAACTGCCAAGGGTGAGACAGTAAACTCCTGTCCTACATCTTTGGTCATGGTTTGATGTGGTCTCTCTCTCTCAATCGAAGGGAAAATATTTTCCGGCTATAGGTCATAGAACTCCATCAAACGCGGTATTCAATTTGATCGGACATTTGAAGCCACGTAATTCAACGGCAAATGGGCGGCTTGGGTTGGTTTTGAGCAGGTTAATGTGGGTAACAGGTTGGTACATAGCACTACTAGCAGGGGTGGATTACGAATCACAATCTAGAGGCCGAGGCACACTTGATGCGTGTGGAAATCAAATTTTGATAAAAAATAAAAAAGTATGAACAAAAGCACCCGACTTATCGTTTATTCGTGTGAATTATGTTTTTTTTTTAATAAGTAAATACAATATAAAATAAGCTATTTCAACTTTGACATGTTTATGCAATGTATTATGACAAATTGCACTTATTCAAATAAGGCATTACCATGAATCACGTGAATGATCCTTATGAGGTTTTTTTTTAAAAAAAATCAATTATAATTGTTTCTTTATGATTTCTTAGATAAGTAACGATTAAGAAAGCATTCAAGAGAGACAGGCTTGAATTTTGATGTAGTTCAGCAAAACACCATTTTTTTTAAAACGTAATAGATGTTAAGTCGATATCTTAAAAAAAAATAAAAAATTCGGCCACCATTTCATAGGACAAAATATGGCTGTTATTATTTTTGTCATTAAAAATCCCCTTAATTTATATATATTGCTGTTTATCTCTTTAAAAAAGATAACACGACGCACAAGCGATTAATGATATGCCGGGTGTTTTTGTTCATACTTTTTTATCAAAGTTCGACTTGCACACGCATCGTGTATGTCCCGGCCTCTAGTGTAATTATAAAGTACAAAGGTGATTTAGTAACTTCGTCTAATAGAGATAAAATTGGGAGTGCCAATATCAATTTCCATGAATAATACATAAAAATTTGCTGCAAAAATAACAAATGCAGAAAAAATTGAATAAAAACAAAATCCAAAAAGCTTAAAAAGTCAATAAGAGGAACGACATCTAAATTTACAATTTATTTAGCGTCAAATTCACTAACTTTTTTTTTTCCACATATTTATAGCCTTTTTATTTTCAAGTTTTTCCAGCCTTTTACAGGATTGATGCACGTTAAAAACCCAGTACTTTCAACATTTTCCAACTTCTTTCGTTGAAGTTGGCTTCATTTTAAAATTGGAATGTCAAAGTTCAAACCAACTTATTTCAATCTTTCAACGCCAGGATTCTGAAAGAAAAAAAAAAAAAGGACCTTTCCTTAATAATTAGCGGAGTCAAAATATAGATTCATTAAAAAAGAAAAGAAAAAAGAGAGGATATTATTGATGATCTATTTTACGCAATGTGTATAATTAAATAACAACCTACTTCAACTACAAAATAGATCAGAGGATCTTGTACTTCGGTGCTGCACTAAAACCCTGTAGTGCATCACACGAGTCTCGATAATTAACGGCTCGGATTTTATCTCGACAATGGGTGGCTCAGATCCTGCAAGGGCCGAGATAAAATCTGAGCCGATCAAAGGCTCGGATGCCACACAACAGGATCCCCAATTCCCTAAAAAACACCCAACCGGATCCTTCCACATATTTGCATCAACAGAATCAGCAAAAGAATAATCTGCAAAATCCACATCATCAAGTGTGTGTATATATGTGTAAATTTCTATAGATATGCCGTCCAAAACAATTAGCACCCCTGAGGGTGCATGGTATGAAGGGATCCCTCTTTACAGCAACCGACTCCCAAACCCTTAACCCAAAATTTGGGGAAAGAACATAAATACAAGCTCTCTTGAGCAGAATCCTTTTACATCCGTACATCCATCCAAAGAATCAAGCTAGAGTTTTACATTTCTAAACTAACAATCGAGCCGTATGGTTCTAATGTAAAAGTGGTTTCTTACCAGCCAAAATTGCGTTATAGGAGATTGGATCCACTCTCCGCTTTTGCCTTTGCCGGAAGTAATAGTTGTATTAGCGTTACGCTTTCTTCTTCGCAAAATGAGTGCAGATTGGGGATCGGAAATGAGCTAATCATCGTCGTCGGTTAACGAGGCAAAGGAGAAAGGTCTGAACTTGTAGCCATCGCCATGATAAAACTTGTTCTGAAATTCCACCCAATGGAGACGCAAAGCATGAAGGAAAGCACTAAGGGTCTCCATCATTAGTAATATGAAGGCTGTTGCAAAGGCAAAAACCGCTAGACCAAACAACCGGATGATGATGTTATCGTACCTGCAATAATCACACCATTAATGAAAGTAACAATAATTAAGCACCTATTTTCATTTGAAGTCAGCACACAGCAGGAGAAATACGATTGCGCTAGGTGAATAGTTCTCCATAATATGGATCCATCAAAAGGAAGAGCCAATTAATGTAATAGCTGCTTACAGTGGATTATTGATTCTATACTAAAGTTTTTGTTATAATTGAAAAATTTCTCCAAAAACACAAAAGCCAACAAAGAAATGCCCACTGTAATGGAAGATTAGGACACGGCAAAAGAAGAAAATCCAATAGGATAAGCTTGGCTAATAAACTTACCCCCAGGCGAGGAGGAGGACTTTCTCATAGAAAACAGTTGACAATTCAGAATGGGCCAAGCTGTAATAGCAGTAGCAGCTATTAACCACAAGATACTCGGGAATAAATAGAACTCCATTACGAATATGAGAAAATTTCAATTTGTACCTTAAAGCCCAAAGCCGAAGGTATGACGCAGTATTGGAAACAGAACCAAGAACAAACTCAATAGAATGTATCATTTGGTGTACAAAGACCTCGCTGAAATTGAAATCCTCATCATGTTTCCTTGCAGAATCAGGTTCATCATCCAGATCCATCTCTGAGCTTCCAAGCATCTTATATGTACGCCCTTGAAATCTCTACAAAACATAGTGGCCCAGAAGAAAACAATTAATCAAGTTTCAGCAGTTCAAAACAAAAAAGAAAAAGAAAACAATTAATCCCAATTCATGAAAACCCAGCCCTTCTAGCAACTTCCCCTTCATCTAAGATTACCGTAATAGATAAAAGACTGAAACCAGCTCAAACAGTAAGAGAGTGAGAGTCAACAACTTCAAACTTTTCCCGATGACACTAAGACACACTCTGATTCAGATAGTGGTAGGTCAACTAATGCAAACAAGAGGTTTGCTAGATGTACAAGATTGCATGCCAGAGAAAAAACAGCTCCACCATTTCAATGAGCACAGACTTGAATATTTCATTGACCAGAAGAACAATCCAGTTTTACAAATGACGTCCTAGGGCAATTTCAGAAGGTTGTGGAGAAACAAGGAAAACAACTGCTACAAGCATAAACAGTAACTAAGTGAGCATAGTTTCTGAGACCGAGTTATATTCAGGAAAGGTGTAGAACCCAGAAAAGTCGACAAGAAAGAGTACCTCAGAGTGAAGTTTCTTCAAAATGAATGGTTTTGGAAAAAGCATCCATGGAACTGCAATAACCGCTGAAAGCAACAATGTGATCTGCAAAAGATGTACATGGATCAGTCACCAACCAACAACAATGGAGAGCAAATGTCAGCTCAAATAAACTACAACAGAATAGAAAAGGCCATACCTGAAGTATTTTCTGGCCCGGAAACAACTGATTGTCACCAAGATCCTCAAATGGACTCAGAAACATGTATATCATTACATGATAAAGGTCAGCTTGAGAACCGGTGCACCACTTGATGACAATAAGCAGTGATAGATATCCAAAAAGACTGTTTAGAAAGATCATCTGTGGCACAAACTGATACCTAACAACAAAGCAAGGTAAGTTCCGTGTTCATCTAGTTACTTTTAGATGGTGCACACCTGTGGAAACAGGGGAAAGAGAGGAGCAATACGCACCTAAAATCCAGGGAATTATGAAAGAAGCGAGCATTGAAGTAACTTAATAGGATTCCTAGGTTCATCTGGGTGACACCCAATAAAATAGACATCTTCATTTTGAGAGAGTTCAAGAAAGGAAGCTCTGAACGACTTCCACGCCAGCTGGGATCGACTCCAAATGGGTATGCATCTTGGAATTTCACTAATCCAACAGAATACGCATCACTATCAAAGAAAAAGTTCTTGTCAAGTATCTCACAGCTTACAATTACATTAAGAAATAATGGGAGAGACAGAGGAAAAGGAAATTAGACCGAAAGAATGTGATATTCAAAATAACATAACATAATTGAAAAACCTATTATCAATTTGAGAATGGGTCATTGGATAGGAAAAGCATTTGTGCTTGATTTTTGATTAGAAGATGCCCACTTATAATTCGTTCGAATGAGTAGTACATGACCAGAAATGACGCACGTTGAAATGACGCACGTTGTTGATATAACACCAAATGAAATGTTAAGAAGCACAACACTTCCAAGAAGATGTTCTGTACATTCAAACAATGATAGGTGTCAAACAGACGTCCAAAATGTGTGCTAATACTTCTTTAATCATTTGCGAAAGGGTGTGTCCTGGACAATAGGGACCCAAGTACCCATACTCCTTGAGAACTTTTTCAATAAGAAACAGTGGAACCTAAAAATCCATTTAGTTTGGCAATAAAGCTTTTTAATAGATAATTGGATATCATGACTATTGGTTCACTCATCTATAGATACAACTACCACTCTTAAACATAATTGGGTACACTTGCCGAGAAAGCTTGGCTATTAATACAAGGTACCACATTTTCACGGATGAATATGATACATGTGAGTGTCATTGACTTTATATGGACTAAATATGACTGTCATATATATCTATGAAAGAGTTTCTTTCTATCCAGTAGGTGATCTGGAGTGGTAGCATGGGGGCCCACCCACAGTCCACTTTGATGATCTGAATTGTTCATCATTTAGGCCCGTAGAATCATATGTGCGAAGAAGAATCATTGATTAGACAAAAGTAGCTACAGAATCGGATCACATGTGGCTTCAACAATTGCAGGAAAGCATACTTCAACAGCAAATTCCCATTGTTAGGACAAAATGATCTGATCAGAAGGCTACCATCGCCTGGCCAACTTTATTTATGAAGAGGCTAACTTTTTCCCCTGGCTGTAAACGTAAATGGTTCAGACCACTGAAGGAGGCCTGAGGTGACCCCACTACGCTGAACTATACCTTTCCACTTGGATCACCAACCGGAGAGAAAATAAAAAACGCTAACATGCCATCCCAAATTGTTACAAGCTACAACAATAGAAGCATTTTATGACATGGGTGAATTTTTTAAATGGATGAACAGCTGCACATAGACATCGTATATCTTCTAAAGTACGTGGAAGATGAGAAGTGTCTTAGTTTCCTCTGATTTAAAGACTACAGAAAGAAGAAAAAATAGTAAGACAAGATATACCTGCATGAAGCATCTCGGCATTTGTAAGCAGACCCTCCAAATATATGATAGGGAACAGAAAAGAACTCATTGTAAATTAGCCCACAGTAGATCGAAAACAGAGACATCAACAGAAGCAAAAAGCGGCCGCCAAATACCATCTCCATAATACTTCCAAGTTTCTGACAGGAAAACCATTACTCAAGTAAGTCTCTTGATACTATTGCAATGGCACGGCAAAACTGTACATCTTCAATTGTAAAGTCATAAACGTAGGAAATCATATGTTGCATAATTTAAACTAAGAGAAAACTATTCGACGGTATACACAGTATCCAATAACACAAGATCTGTCTGAAAAGAATGTACCTGAGACCCAAGTTTGCTTTCGCGAGATATAAGGAACAAGGCTCCCAATAACAAACATATTCCATGACCCCAGTCCCCAAACATCACGGCGAAAAGAAATGGGAATGTAATAACAGTAAACACTGCAGGATTTGCTTCCTGATATCTTGCAACACTGCATAACAGGTAACTGTATTAGTAATCTGTCCAGTTCTGCAAGTGCTCAAAATTCAAACACAGGCACACCAAAAGGATATTAATCAGCAGGAAAATAGTGAACCCAAGGTTAACCAATTGAAGAAAAAAATCTGACATCAACCACCAGATACAAAAGTCAAACAAATTGGAACAAAAATATCATGTCGAAGATCATAAACATCTGCTGGTATTTACTTCTTTTTCAATCCTTTAGGACAAACCTTGCAACAGACATGGCTCCCAACAGTGAGTTTCCTTCTTTACAATGTAAAATAACTATTGTAGCCAGGAGAAAGATAAGGCAGCTCAGTGCAATATAGAGTTAGCTGAGCTTCCATAATCCTTATCCAACACAGCCACAGTTAGAGAAAAATAGATGAGCTATAGCATTCGATGAAAACAAAATTCTTTCTTTTGTTGGGACTTGGGAGGCATATGGTTAAACCACAGAATAACATGTATCAAACAAAAACAACAACAATAACATAACCCATCTAGTCCCCAATGATTGGGGGTATGGGCGGGGATGATTGGAGACAGACCTAACCTTTGGCAATATGCACAAAGTGGCTGCTCTCAAAGTACCACTAAAATAGTGGCCCCCTAAACCTCTAAGAACCGAGGAGCTACATGGACGTTTTGCTGCAGAACCATACCCTCAAATCAAAGCCGAAAGGCATTAGGGAGGGTAGGCCTAGAGACCCAAATTAATTTATGTGCTCATTACCATGCTTCCTTCATTCATGGTCCAGAGCATCTCACTAATGAGCACAAATAGAATAACATGTATCGAAATTTCATCCAATATGGTATTCAGAAGAAATGGTGATCGATTGTAGCATTAGGTTTCGTTAGAAGAAATGGGAAAGAAATATATTACCCATACGCATCGACCATTTCCTGAAATGAATTCGTAAAGCGGTTGGTTCTGAAGTATGTTGGAGGTGATTCCACAGCATCCATCGCATGAAATATGACACCCACTTGTGAATTGCTATCAAATGTTGCCCGCTGCAACACTTCCTGAATCTGAACATAATAAAACCTAATCATTATGAACACTGCAGATAACAGTAACATATAAGGGAACCAACTACATATATTTTACCCAAAACAAGAATAAGAAAGGGAAGTACCTGAGTTTTTGCAAAAATTGGGCACCAGCCCTCTCCAACAAGACACTTTTTGGTCACGTCAAAATTAAGCATATTCAAGGTATCATAAACAGCTTTTTCCCTTCTAACCTAAAAAAGACATGCATTGGACTTACTATTTAGGAAAGAGAAAAAGAGGCGCCTTCCAGCCTTGGAAATTTAAAGGTCATAATGCTCAGTGGAAGATAACAAGAACCAGAAGATAGTCAAACAGACTCGAACTTACCATGTCAATCCATTTTGCTAGCTGAGATCCGATAAATGATAGAGCATTATTTCGGTGACGGATGCCAGCGTTCAATGTGGCTTCCAATTCAGAGAGACGTGACAAAACCTGCAACCAAGATGTTGAACTATTGGCTACCAACATTGCAAGCACAGGGCACTTAGAATGACTATGAGTCAATGATCATGGTAGGGTATATATAAGCCGATTCAGCTCATTCGGCTAAAGTTTAGCTAAGTTGCATTGACATTCTTCATCATATGTCCCATTGGCATGAGCTGCATGATGTGATTCTAGGAACAGGAAAGAAAAGGAAAAAAAATGTGAACACCACTTTCCTTCTTATATGTGCAATTAGTTGCCACAGGAATGTCAGAGAAGTGCGGAATGTGGATTCTGTCACTTTCCTTAATGGAGTCTTTCCATAAGGAAAAAAAATATACTTGAAATAAAATCTGCCAACCTAACATGTTCTTGAAAACCAAATGCAAATAATGACACACAAAACCAGCTGAAGACGATAGTCTCAAGAAAAATGTATCATTTGGCTTCATAATTTCCTTAACTTCTTTAGCTTTATTATTCTCAAGACTCACTTTCCTGTATCACATTCTTGGCAACCAAATGGAGCAGAACAGAAGAAAAAAAGTCCACACAAGGAGACTTCAAATTATCTTCTAGTAAAATATCAACAACGCAATAAACATGCCATCCAACTATCTTTCTCGCATTCAAGAAAATGCAGTCAATCACTTTAATAGCATACCTCTTGAGTTAGTTGCCTCTGTTTCGTTAAATCTTCAGGTACGGGATAGCAACTTGCACCAAATGCTTCACAAATTCTCAGTATTTTTGTTTTTGCCTGCTCCCCTGAGAAGAACACCACAAAGGCCATTTTCTCAACCTGCACAGCCAATATCTAAAAAGTTAAATCTGACAAAAACTACAGCTAAGATTCCTAAACGAAACAGAAACAAACATAGGATTCGCTGGAGGGAACACATCATACTGCTAAGAAGCAGATTATAGGCTCTAAAAAGAAAGAAGTATGAAGAGAAACACATCCCGAAAGATAATAATAGAACTACGAAAGAAGATGACCATTTCAGTTGATACAGGATCCAGGATTTTTTCATCAGCTGGTGCCTGATTGAAAAGCATGTTGCCTCTTGTAGCACGAAACATCATCCGCTCAAACATAAGAACTTTTGATCTAATGATAATGCCACTAATGAAGCTTAAGCCAGATTGATTTGATGGTCCTGGTCTCATCTCCTGGACAATGAATTATATTTATCAAATGAAATCATGTTTAGTTAGCGGTAAACAAAAAGGTATAGTTCATCATGCCAAACGATATATAAGTAAACAGACAATTACCTTTTCAAGTAAAGATGTTGTATCTGCATAGTCCTCGCTAGAGTACACATGATCATCTAACTCTATTTCCTCTGAGACTACATGACTCTTACTCGAAACAAGGAAACCGCCTGCCTGGAAGTCCAATGAGAAGGCATAAGAAAAGCATCTAAAATATAATTTGGAAGGAATGCTTCATACATTCATTGCCAAGTAAGATAACTTCAGGTATTGGCATAGGTCTATTCTGACGCAACCTAATGATTTTTGTAGGATAAATTGTGTGATGTATGCATACAATAACAAAAAGTGATCACTAGAAAGTTTAGGCTCACTAGCTAAAGTTTGGGTAGTTAGTCAAAATATGCAGAAATTGATACTAGAACTGCAGCAAATTATGCTGAATTCATGCGAGCACTGCAAATATACATTCATATGGCATAAGGTCGCTCAGAATCTTAAAATATTCTACCGCTTCAAAATGATTAAACAGGAGTGAGAAAGTGAAGATAATTTTTTGATGGAATGGTCACTGTATAAATAGACACATTTTAGTACCTCAAAGCCAGAAAAAGAAAAGAAACAAACAAAGGATAAGAAAATCTCTGATGAACAAGGAAGCAAAAACAGCTTAGATATATGAATCTGAACAAGGAAAATATAACTGAATGAATGGTAGGTTGGCAGTCGGCCGCCCCACTATCAATTCTCCTGTAACGGCTACATTCATATGAAACACCAACAGACAATATCATCAGTCCCTACTGAACTCAAGGAAATGGATACCTTCTGCAGTACAATCTTGAACTCTAGCAGCTCATTGTAGGATTGTCGTAGTTGCTCGCTGTTATGGTTCATTTCCAATAGCTCATGTTCATGCTCGGCGAGTTGTAACTGGAATCAAGAGAGTAAATTAGATCCACAGTTTTAAAGAAAATGCACATTCATTCCCAGAGAAAAGCTTCCTTTTCCATGCATAGAAATCAGTTCTTTGACTGTTTCTTACAGCATAAGGTTTAATGCTGGCAACAGAAAAATCCCACCCAGAAAGAAAGAGAAAAACAACATCAATCTTGTGAGGGAAAAAAACAAGTTGTTGCCAACTCAGTAGATGAGCTTTAAAAATTTAGCACCTCTAATTCCTCCAGCTCCATCTCTGGTTGCAAAACAGGACGAGGAGCAGACATTAGACCAGCTTTATTTATTTGATCTTTGAAAAACCGTAGCTTCCTCGACATCTCTGCACATCTTTTGACCTGTGAATTACTCCCACGTATGAAAACAAAACTATGAAGGAAGCTGCAGGGAAACCCATCTCTATCACAAATCATATGGTGAAGTAGTACTTCTATGCGCTAAGTTAGAGTTCAGACCCCAGGTCCAGGGTAATGTACATGGATATTTCACGACATCCAGCAACCAAAATTCAGTTGGTACAGATTCCACAGAAAGAGAAGAAGAATTTATTTGTTGCCAATCTAATTATCTAACATTAAAAAACCAATTTAGTGAGATCTTCTATTATTGAGCTGCTGTTGTCGTTTTTTCTTCTTTCTTTCTTTTCTTCTCGTTCTTTTTCCCCTCATGATCATTGAGATACTAACAGACTCCTCTCTTCGACAAATAGAAGAACTATGACACTGTAAATAGGGTTACATTCAGTATACTGCAAACTAGTAGATAGCAAGCAAATAACTCTATACCTGATTAACAAATGTTCGTTGGAAAGGGCTTTTATCAGCATTTAACTGCCACGAACACAAATCATAAAAGTGAGTCTCCACTTATAGAAAAATAAAACGTGAGCAGAATTTCTTTATAACTAATTTGCTGCCAAATGGGATGAGAATTTTATGACTATACCATGGTTAACTAGGAAAACCCCAAGAGTTGATTTTCATGCAGATATTCATCCTAAAAGAAAGAAAGACTGAACGGGAATTCCAAATTCACAACTTAGTATGGATTACAATTCTCTTCTAACTACTTTACAATCAGGACCTTGCCTGCTGAGAACATTCAAAGATGAGTTAAGATAAACCAAACGGCAGCAAATAATTAGCAGCACGAACACTTTTTGAGGAAGTTTTGATTCTGCATTCAGAAAACCAAGAAGAGAATGACTCGGTTTCCCAAATAAGTCTACTTAAACCATGAATGAAATGCCAATTTAATGCTTCAAGATGAACCTCACCATATGGTGAAAGGAGGAAATGACAAATCTCAACAGCCTACCCATGAAGTCTCACTATATGCAATTATGCATCAGTCAAGACCTCTTTCATGGCTTGACCACTCTATATGCCACTGTTCACTATGTTAAGTGGACAACATCCTAGAGTGAGGAGAAAAAAATAGTGTCAACTGTCAACCTAACCTTATACAGAATCAAGGTTGCAATGACCCAAGTACTGAACACCCTTTGGTTGCATATTCAAATAATTTTGTTCAATTGGATATAAGGCCGACCTCCAAAACCATTAGAGATGGCATAAAAGTTTTGGGCTTGTTCATCAGTTGAATATGTTGTTACAAACTGGCTAAGGTGAATGGCATGTAAGAAGCCAGAATCAAACCTTACAATCCCAATAAATAAAACGAGAAAGAAAGATCCAACACAAACAATTTCCTCTTTGTTATGTGATGTACGAATAAAAAGAACATCCATCCTTGGAAAAGGGAAGTAAACAGTCTTTATCAGAATAATGTAGCAAAAAAGGATGAAATGGATCATGTTGTAATCGTGTCTTGCATTTTATTTTATTTTTTTGCACCTTTATTTGTGCCGCATCACGTCCTCAAACAAACATGTCCACTACCCATATGCATAGCATAGTTGTCAAAGGTGTGCGGCTCGCGCGCCTAGGCATGAGGAGGGCTAGCGCCATGACTGATCCCAGATGAGGCACCTCCAATGAAGCGCAGCCAAGGCGCACCTAGGCGAGCAAGGCGAGAAAAGGCACGCCTCTTTCACTTTTTATCACAGCCATCAAAGCTAGATTAGACTATTACCTTCACTCTTTCACTTCAGTATATCATAAACAGGTATGTCGAACTTCTCTCTCAATCAACGAAAAAAATCTCAGTCGATCTCTCATCTCTTCTCTCAGTCGATCATAAACACATCTTCACAGTTGATTTTCTCTCTTCACATCTTCAACATTCGAGGTATTCTCCCCTCTCTCTATATACATATGTGTGTGTGTTTACGATTGTGTGTCTAATCTGAACTAATTTTACGAGAAAAGAGAGAATCAATTTAAAGAATCTGTTTTGTAAAGATTATTATATACTGCTTATTATTTGAAGTATTGGAGTATGCTATTTTTCCTATCTTTTCGCATATGTTCACCTCGCTTCAAAAAATTCTGGGCTTCACCTTGCGTCCCTCGCGTAGGCCCTAACAGGACAATGCGCCTCCATGCGGCTCTCGCCCTTAACATCTACACCCGATACATAGATGTTCTCTCTCTCAAGAGATTAGTATTGCATAACAAATTCATAAGCACCCAACACTTTCTCAAATGGCTGGGTATTCTTTCTCTTCACTAGCTCCCAGAGAGAACTCATTAACTAAAGGAGGCAACTAAGTATTACTTTCGTCACACAACTAAACATTCTTAGGGCCTATTTCAACCATTGTTTTCCATATTGTTGGAACTTGTGGCTCATATGGAGAGGTACCGAGAATTTCTATTAAAGGCCAGATGCAAAGCGGAGCGGAGTGAAGGTACGGTGTAATTAGGGTTGGAATAGGAGTAGGCGTATAAATACTCAGTAGGCGTACAAATACTCTCTATTGTAAAACCCTGGCAGACTTAATCAGATAACAGACTCACTCTCGCTGCCGTGGTTTTTGGGGAACCACGTAAATCTTGTTGTCGATTTCTTTACTGTTCTTATTCCATTATTGTATGTGTGATTGATTTAGCGCTAACACATATAAAGCACATTTTTAGCATTTCCAAAGATGCTCTAACAAAATTGAGTCCAATTGTAGGCAACATTCCCCATTTTCCCTGACACACAAAAACAACAACAATGAAAACCTCAATCCAATGGTAGGCCGTAGGGGGTTGAATGAGCCCAGGCGACCGCCCTACTTACGTTTCAAAATTTCTTTAGAATCACAATAGCTTTTCTCAAGAAAGTTAAAATTATACAAGTTTGCCCACCCAGCGTTTCTTAATAAATCTAACACCCGGCCATTCAAGTTTTTCTTGACAAATTCAATAAGCATCTCCTACGAATGTATGCTTTTATAAGAGAATTAAGACTAGGTTTAGTATTTTACATTTTGGAATTCCATTAGATTGTATGCATCTACAACTTCATATGACTACATTTTCCTAATTATGTAGGCTGGCCGAGAATACCTACGGTAACTTTACTGATACTACTTATTAATATACTAATATGTATTGGCAGGAAATGTATGGGCTTTCATATGTGGTAAAAGAAAAAAGAAAAAAGAAAAACCCACCCAACGTCAAAATCATGCGTTTGTAATGTACCCCTAAGGTAACTTCCCCATCTTCCTAATCACAAAAATAGCAACAATTAAATCATCACCTACCAACTCCAAACTACTAAATTCTCCACCCAAAACCAACACGTATAAATTTAGCAACGATCCCTAATACCACAATTCAACAGCAACTATAACCATGAACAAAATTTTTGTGTAAGGTTCAAACTTTACGAACTTAATGCCTGAATTTTATTTTATTTTGAAAGTTTGCGTCGGCATAAGCGAACACAACAACCTCGAACTCAATGTCAATAGTCAATACCCATATTTCCACATTGTCAACTCATATAGCTAACAAAAGATACACGTAATTGGCATGGAGGAATAAATTTGAGGGACTGAATTTAGAAGCGTACATCTCGGAATTGGAGAAGACCGAGTTGGCCGAGGTAGGAAACGGCTCGGCGAGCGGACTCGACTGGAATAATGAGCTGAACGGCAGTCATCTTCTCCGATCGCATCAGATCCATGGCTGGCAATTTGTCTATGTACTCCATTTTCCATTAACCGAATAAAGCGAGTGATTCCCCAATGGGAAGGGAGTGCCCTAGATCTCAAGATCTGAAATCTGATAATGCTAACAAAGCCTCTCTCTCTCTCTCTCTCTCTCTCTCTCTCTCTCTATACGTATACTATTACTTTCTCGCTCTACATGTATCGTGCAGAAGTGTGTATAACTTTTTGAGGTTTTCCCTCGGCAACTGCCACTGGAACGTGGACAAGGCGCGGTTTACTCATCGGGATCGGAAGAAGTACTACTAAGAAAGAGTTTTTTTTTTTTTTTTTTTCCAAAGGAGACTTTTGGAGGTGGTCAACGGTCAATTATCAGAACTATCAATTCCATATCAATTAGTATTAGTAACTGCTCTCATTTTACCCTTTTAATAAGATATCCGTATGTAGCTGTACATAGACTTCATAAATTAGTGGGATCGGATATATCATCAATAATTTCAAACATTCAAACAACCAAAATTCCATTGTTTTGATTTCCATTTTAAACGGATGAAATTTTTAAACTCAAAAAAAATACAAAAAAGCTATCCTAATTCAAAAAGGCCACAAAAAGTTTATCCCTTAATTTCGTATAGCCATGGTTAAAAATATATGTTCAAACGTGGTAAAATAAACGAAACATGGTAAAAAAAATACAGCATGCTTATAAAAAAACATGGTACAAAATATGTGGCATATATTGTCATTTTTACCATGTTTGCTGAACATGGTAATTAATAATAATGGTAAATTTTATATAATTGACACACTAGGAATCATGGTAAAAAAAGTGAATTCGATTGAAGATAAATTGGTTGTATTGCAAATTGAGTATATCGACGAACATGGTAAATCTCAAAGTCTCATTGCATTCCTTAACACACATTTGTTAACATCAAGAAACCATGGTAAAGTGATGTCTTTATCACTTAACATGGTAAAATTACGAATAGTCATGGTAAAAATGTGTCCACAACAAGGAAAAATGATAAACTAACTAATAATCGTGGAAGAATGGAGACCATCACTTTTGAATGATCTCTCACTCAAACTTCTCTCCATCAGATTCATAGCACTTTAACATTCGCCGACGACCACAATTTCCTTACAAACAACATCCGTCTATACCCACGACTCAAGTCCCTCGGCAACATCGGAACTCGATTATTTACCCAAAAAAAAAAACATCGGAACCCGATTAAAAAAAAAAAAAAAGAACCCACAGCTTTGTGTTTCTTTTTTACATTTTATTGATCTTCAACCCAAAATCAGATTGTCGAGGTGCGAAGATTCGAGGAGGCATTGCTAGAGAGAGAGACGAATCTGTCATCCTCCCCGTAGTTGGTGGCGGACGATGGCTGATTGTGGAGGTGGTGGTGGTGGTGGTGGTGTCGGCCTTCCGTCGCCATCGTGCCTTAGGTTACCATCTCGAAGCAGAGATAGAGAATGGCTTCTATTTTTTGATCCAGAAATGGATGGTTTTCAATCCTTTTATTTACCAATATGGGAAGCGTAGAATGTAGATATAGGGATTGGTTTATTGTGCATATCCGGAAATAACAATCAGGGATTGTCAATTATCCTCAATTCCCTTAATTACAGGAGAGGACCTCAAAATATTGAAATTGGTCCACTTTTCTCCCCTCTTATATGCAACATCCGTTCTAGTCCTCAATTTCTTAAAATATAAAATAATGGGCAATTTTAGGTTTATTTGAATGTCGGGATGGAAACATAACTCCAAAAAAATCACAGGATGAAAATATAATTTCAAGGTGCCTAGAGGATGATTATTTAAGTGACCCTATAAATTTAGATCTTAAGTTTAGAGTTAATCAAGTAAATTGGCTTCTTTTTTTTTTTACGAGAGTAGTAGTAAAAAACCTTTGAGTTTCGATTGTATATTTTTTACTTTTTCGATTTCCTCTCGTCAAGACAAACTATTAACACACAAAAAAATTGATGCAAAATTAACAATTGCGGGAAAAAAAATCAAATAAAGAAGAAAAAACAGGTCAAATTACTTATTAGGCCAAACCTGACCTAAGTCAGCCCAAATAAATTGTCTCTACTAAAAAATTTGCAAAATAATTAAGAAGTCCTAAAAAATTTGTCCAAAGAAACTAAGAGAATGATTTATATACCCAAAAAGTTAAATAAATAGACCAAGAGAATAAAAGTAAGAAAGGTTTACATTTTATAGCAATCACACTCATTCAATTAAGCAATCAGATCATTTATGTGGAACATCGAGATGGATCTTATACAGTCCAGTGTACACTTTGGGTACATATTTTGATGTACCCACAGTCGGGACTGATAATTTTTTGTATATCTTATAAATCATTTCAATAGAAAGACAAACAATGTCAACCTGAACACTACATGGTTTTAACCAGATGTGTCAGTGTCACTGTCAAGATGCATGACACGTCTAAGTTAATAGATGTTTTGACACACACTCAAACTAAGATGAAACGGGAAATTACATGACTCGAACATGATACAACACGACACCATACCCCTATTACAAGGTCAAAACGACTTTAGTTTTGAGTGACACCTTTAATACATGAAAAATGCGGATTTGGTTTTACCTCCCCCACATTCATTCTAAAGAAATTACCAAAATGCAATTTTATCATCAAAATTTTTACTCCTACTTCCGATTGGAATGAGATCTTTTCTGAAGTTCATGCAGAAACTAATTTGAATGTTCCACCATCACTTCTAACTTTCTCACATGCTATATTTATTGAGTACGTAAAAGAACCATAACGTTCAAGTAATGTTCAAAGCCTCAGTTGTTTTTTGGAGCGCGGGAGGACCTTGAAAATCCAAATTTGAAGGAGATTTAAAACTGATTTCTTGTATTTTCTGGTGATGATCATGGATAATTGTGCGGTGATGGCGATTAGCTGGTGACAAAGGTCTCAATCAATACACTTTTATATATCTCTCACTTTAAGCCCCAAAAAAGTTTAGGCCCGACCATCCATGTGTATATATGCGTATATGGAAAGAAACCCAAGATAGTGGGTGACAATGTATTGGTCAGCACAAGCTGTTGAATAGAGGTGGTGATGGGAATTGTTTGTTGGTGAGAATTGTCTTTAATAAATCGATTATAGAGTTGGCTGGGTATCAAGAGAGATGAGATGGGCAAAGTATATGTGGATAATCAAGAAGTCAATAAGATATAAGTTATAGTTTCATACCTCGACGACAACTCACAGTTTCTTACCTAAACGACATTTTCTAGCATTAGGATAGTTTGAGTGTTTAACATCGCTCCTTATTAACTACTCTTTCTGTCCTAAGTTGCGAGACTCTTACGAAAAGTCATGCAATTTTGAATTAAAAAACTAGTAATATTTTGCATACGTGCACCCGTACTAAAAAAAATCATGAAATACTTTAATTTGGTGTAAAAATATTTAAAAAAATAAAGCACAAAATTTGAAATTACACGACTTTTTATTAGAGGTTGACAATTTGAAAAGGAGGAGTAATTATTTCTTAAAAACATATCCACCCCTTATTGCGGGAAAAAAATAAATTCCACCCTTTTACCCATTGGCCTTGTTTGTTTGGGGGGATTTGGAGGGTGGGATAGGATATCAAATCCCGTGGGACCCAAAATCCGGTGTTTGTTTTCCTAAATTTGGATGGGATATCATATCCCGGGTCAAGTTTTATCCCGATTCGTACGGTGGATAAAATCCCATTGGGGGGTGGGATTTGGATGAGATTTCCCCATTTTAGTGCAAAAAAAATGCTTTCCACTGCTTATATCCCGTCGAACACAAACACCGGATATGGATTTTCTCCATCCATTGATATCCTGAGCAATATCCCAAGGATTTCATATCCCACCCATATCCAAGGGATTTTATATCCCATCCATTTATCTCCGATCAAACAAACGAGGCCAATTATTCTTTCTTATCTCAAAACTTTATCCGTCCACCAAACGGGCCGGTTCACCGTCAAGGTCTACAGCCCATATCCGAGCCAGCCCAATAACCCATTGCCCACCCATAAAAATCATTACGAGTTAAGAGAATCTTCCCTTTTCTTGGCAATTGAGAGAAGTTATAATTCGAAAAGAGAACTGAGAAAGAGTCTGAAGCCAAAACACGCGGCGGCTTTTTTTGTTCCCGATCGTCTCGAAAAATCCAGTATCTTGTCTTCACTCGGACCGGCTGCTACAGTCCCGGCGACTTCCGTTATTCGGACACATTCAGGTCTCTCTCCCTCTCTCCCTCCATATATATATATATACACGTGGAGTTGGGTTGGTGGGGGTGTGTACGGAGATTCAATTTATGATTCTATGGATTTCAATGACTACAACAAGTGTGTATGTTCCAAACAACCCGAATTTTGTATAGAAATATAAATATAACTTGTGGGAATTTTAGGTGTTCAGCCTGGAGATTGAACGAGGTGGGGTTTCACTCTAGATAATGTCGCTGAGGGCCCAACGGAGGACTGCACTTTGAGTCTCCGATATTTTCGGTATTCTTGGACTAAGGTTGATAAATCTGACGTATGTATGGAGAGTGCTTTGTTGATTTGACAACTTATAGTCCAAAAATACCAAGAATACTGTATTGGAAACTCGGTGCCAGGAGAAAGGAGGTTAGGAGAGACCAACTTCCCTTCTTTCAAGGCGCTAATCTAACTATACCAAGGATACTGACTTTCGCGATCAATAAAAAAACGCTGTTGTGGAAATTATAGGCAGTTTTATGACAAACTGCCTAAGTTCTATGTGCAATTTGCTATTAGATTTGATTTTGTCGTGGTTGTGCTTCTGTTTGCGTTTGTGGGGTGGAAATTTGAGATATGCCAATATTCAGTTCCAATAGTTCTTATCAAGGTTTTGAATACCGTACCAGTTATGGTAACTTTTTATTATTATTATTGTTAGCCTGTTACGGTACGTAATTGTACCAGTATAATTTCGAGTACGGTTTCACAATTATGTAAGAATGCCGATTGTTGTAAAGTCATAAATAGAAAAAGAATGCTATAGAAACACAACTATTTCCTGAGGAACAAACTCATCTAAATACGTTTTCTTTTGAAAATTATGTAATAGTAGGAAAATGCTAGCAACTGCCCTCTAGGAAGTTGGTGTTTTCATTGGGCAAACAGAAAACTATGTAAAATACTAAAATGGGAAATAGCATGGCTAGAGAAAAAACTATTTGGCCCCCTCTGTGATTGAACCCTTTCGCCGTTCCCTATGCTTAAGAACGTGCGACTGTCAACTCTATTAGCAGAGAAAGCAAATCACCTGTGACTTGCCCTTACCTTACTTGGAGTCTCTGTTGACATACAGCCATTTGAATAGAAAATACGACACATGAACATCACCTGATTCCATTTCTTACCACTTTGAACCCAAGGTGTGTTGGTGTAACTTCTGAAAAACAGAGTGTCAATGTAATGAGGACCTTAACCATGGGGACAAAAAGTGTTTAAACTCAAGTGGATCATGTTGTTCAAAGCATTACTTACAACGTGAACCAAGGCACTGGTGAGAAGAGATACATTGATGATATTTGAGAACCAGTCATCTGGGTGTCTACTTTTGAATCACCTTGCAACTCCTGATAATATTACAGAATATTTAAGAGTTCCAGAAAACACCAAGAATAAGTGATGTATTTGGGTTTTCCGGGAGGGTGCAATGCGTAGACAACTGTTACTTCCCCAGATATCTCGAGAACTTAGCATGCAAAGAGTCATAAACTTAACTACTATCTCATTGATTAGGATAAAGTAATAACCTTTGAATTGGAAAGATGCCAAATAGTTGCAGTCCCAAATACATTGTGGAAAGATTGCAAACTTGACTACTTTGACGAAATTTTTCTTCCTTTTTCATTTTAATGCTGAAGTCACCATGTCTTTGAAAGATACAATGGATGGTTTGGCCTTTACGATTGTTGATGTCCATGCTACTACTCTTTATCGGACAATAATGCAGTTTCAATAGATCAAATTCTTGATAATGTAGATGACATATTTGTAATCCACTTTTGGCACTTCAATATCCTTCTGACAGTCTGCAGCCTATACTGCTTCCATCTTCCTTTATGCCTAGGTGACATTTTTTCCTTGTGTAATTCTGCAACTGTATCAAGTATGTTTTTTTCCCTTTTACAAACTTTCTCATTAAATCAAATCAAAATTTTATTTATCAGGTACGCACATTGATAGTTAGAAGATGGGTAAATCTGCAGCAGACGAGAAGATTCTCAGCTACAACGATGTGGTACTCAGACGGTCAGACCTCGACATTCTCAGCGGTCCATATTTTCTCAACGATCGCATCATTGAATTTTACTTCAGTTTTCTTCCTTCGTGCTATCCTTCTGAGGACATCCTACTAGCTCCGCCTTCGATTGCTTTCTGGATATCAAATTGCCCAGACACAGAGAGCCTCAAGGATTTCTTACAACCCCTCAATCTTTTTAGTAAAAAACTGGTCATCTTACCTGTCAATAACAATGATGATGTGACTGTATTCGAAGGTGGGAGTCATTGGAGCTTACTTGCATTTGAGCGAAACGCTAATGTGTTTGTTCATCATGATAGCTATGGGGGAATAAATTCACGGCATGCCAAACGGCTTTATAAAGCTATTGTTGGGTACATGGGGACTGATGACCATTGCAAATATCTGGAATGGGATAAAACCCCACAGCAAGTGAACGGCTACGATTGTGGTTTATATGTTGCCGCTATTGCAAAAGCTATATGCAGCTGGTATGGTAGTGGTGGAGACAGAGATGGAGATCAGTTGTGGTTTTCTGTGGTGAATGAGCAGGTTTCTCCATCCGTTGTTGCTGAGATGCGAAATGACATTTTGAGGCTGATTAGAAGTTTAATGGCCGACAACTAAAAGTTTTGAATTGCTAGTGTTTGTTCAAGACCTGGAGATTTGAGGGTTGTTTCTTTCAGCTGCACTAAGACTCTTTTGGGGTTAGGAGCATGTAAAATAAGGGATGAACTGACCGGCAGAAGGGAAAAAACCGCCTTCCTAAAGTTTGAAATTCTGTCAATATGCATGAAATTGTGGTGGATTTTGTGTTCTGAACTAAACATTGAATCGAGAATAGGGTAAGATCAGTTTCTTTTTTTCCTCCCTTTTGAGAAATGTGAGAACTTTTTAATTTCATATTTGAATAAGCCCTAGAAGATAGAGGGAGATCATCAAGCTGTGATTTTGCAACTTATTCTGATCGGAACTTTAAGGTGATCTCTTACCTTACCAAGTGCAGATTAACGATTCTCGATCTAATTCTCAAGAACCAACATCCATTCCCCTTCAATGATTCTGTGTACAACGGACACCAAACGGTACACACACACACACACACAAACACACAAACAAATGAGACGCCCAAAAATGTGTAATCGGTTTCAACATTCATTCTCCTGTGTAGCGCACTGACTGAGTTTTTAGTCTAAGAGGGTGTCACCGTCAAACCCAATGTTTACTCTTAGAAAAGAGGCATCAGACAACGTATTTTTCTCTCCCCCTTTGCTTCTGGATATAAATGACCCAGAAATATTGCGACGTACTAAAGTTCAATTTGGTAACCGTGAAGATTTCAACATGGACTCTCCAACTTAGCACATCGAATACCTTCATTGGAAATCGGAACTTAATAGCCCCTTTCAATCGAGAGATTGGAGTGTATTGTTCTTCTAAGTTTCTCGTTTCTTTGCACATGTGACACAATTCCTCACGAAGGGGGAAAAAATGAACCATTCAAGAGACCAATTTGTTTCTCACCACTTTAGATGCAATTCGGTGAGAATGGAATAAAAAAGAGTAAAGGATGTTTTAAGTTCTACACAAACAGTAACTTCGGCAAGACACAGAACAAAATACTGACTCTGTTTGGCAAGAAAAAGAATAAAAAAAACAAACTCTGTATGTGCACTGGACTTGGTATTTGCAGGAAAAAAAAAAAAAAAAAACCTAAATCTCTGTATTTATCTATTAGTTGAAAGCAAACATCCTTGTATGGCGGATAAACAGCATACAGAAAGGCAGGGAAGCGATCTGTCTTTTACGAAAAGGACCCCTTCAGGCTTTAGGGGCTGATCGATCTATGAAAAGATTCAGATAGGTTACTTTGGCAAGAAAACCCCCTTCCAAGAACCCTGCATTACTGTAAGAAATGAGAACATCAAAATTCAAACAGCACATTTTGATATTGAAAAAGGATCATGCGAAAAAAATCTAGTAAGAAGAAATCAAAACTTAAGTACTTTTCAGAAGAGAGATAATTCACATATCGCACGATAGCTTAAAGATCTACTTCGCATAACAGTAGAAATCATGGATTCTTACCGGTCCCTAGAGGACATTTATGCCATGCTAATGTCTGCCGGATAACTTCCCAGCACTCTCAAGAACGTAGCCATCTCCTGCCAAAAGAGAGCATATTCGAGTGCTATTCATATGGCTAAGACCAAGCTGATTGGAGTTTCAAGAAATCACACCTTTAGATGCCCAAGGGCATTCTGTGCATTTTGGTCAGCCATTGACGCTTCGAAGTCCACATAGAACAGATAAGGGAAGTACCTGTATATAAACAGTGTGATCAGGACATTGATGTGCATATTAAACAGCAGACACAAAGCTGGTGCAAGAATACAATAATAACAGGTTTACGAGAAATACATAAAGCAGAAATATAAGAAGAGGCAATTACTTTGGAAACCCATTATTACTATCGTCGAGTGCTCTTAAAGCCTGCTTCTGCAGTGGACGACTTTCAATCTGGAAAGAGATAACAACAAAGGCTGTCAGCAGAGCTGTCCTGACCCGCATATCTTCAGAAATCAGAAATCAGAAATTCCGAGCAAAAGGAACATACCTTAGTTAGGTTAATCTCTCTCATTGCAAAAACGGCAAGTGCCTTGAAAAGCATTCCAGGACCTTCCTCCAGTGAGAAAACTATACTCGTCTAAAACAATAAGAACAACAATAAATGGTGATGCCAACATTCAAAAGTACAGAACTCAACTTTCCCTGGCTAGAAAATCATGGAAATTACCTACTACAATGGACAGTAAATCATAATGTGAAGAGCTAACCTTGAACGGCCTATCAATGCCAGGAATGATAGGTTCTCTTGCAAGCATCAGAAATCGAGTGACATTGTCAGAGTCATCCTATTCAAGAAGAAGCATAACTGACTCAATGTCCAACAAATATATGGCAGTTGAACAGCACAAGAAATTTTAAATACCGACCTGAATATCTTGGGCAAGTATATCCAATCCATAGATCCTGGCTGCAGCAGAGCTAGCAACTGCTCCAGCATCTTTGAGTTTGTTGAAAGCGACAAACTATCGACATAAAGAAAATTTTGCAGAAATATAACACACACAAACCATGATTAGTTCCAAAAGGCTGGAACTCCCTGCCAGTTAGAGGAACCAACAGAACATGTTTGCCAACTCCCAGTTTTACCTACCTTTGCTGCACCGGCAGTATCATCCACAGCTTCTCTGACCATTCCCAACTTCGTTAGTGTGTTCTCACACTGTGCAAGAGCCTGAAATTTCAACAAGTGTCATAAAAGTTGTATGCAAAACAAAACTTAGAAGTGGCTGAAGAAGTAAGGATACAATACCTGCTGATGGCTTAGAACCCTCTTGAGGTCTTCTATTTTAACACCATGGTTAGCCAGTAAACAATGCCGGATTGGAAGTTTCACTTCCCCAACTATATGCAAATTGTACCGAAGTAAAAGGTCATAATTCCTGTGGATGCTCCCCCCTAGAGAATTCTCAATTGGTAGAACAGCTCTATCAACAATCCACCGTTCAACAGCCTGCAATCAGAACATTGGAGAAGTTTTAAAAAGTGCCCCTTAACCACATTTCTCAACCTCATGGCAACTAGGCTACTTGAAAAAAATAAGAATAGAAAATGGACCATTTGAGCTTGAGGAAGTGTAATAGACGAGAACTGTACACCATTGAATATGGTTTGATTTGTGTATCGTATTTAAGATACCATGACATTGTTTTCAAATTTTTTTACCAGCACCTCCAAAATTCAGTTATGAACCCAAGCTAAGGTAAACATAAGTTACGATTATCATTCAACAAGTTAGGTCCAGTTTACTACTCTAAAGGAGAGGAAAAGGATCGTAAAACGGCCAGGGATCCATATTGCGACCAAAATCATAACATCTAGTTGAACACACAGCTGAAATTAACAACATAGAGAGTAACATCATTTGCCCTGCCACCTTCCAAACACACTAGCGTTATCGTATAACTATTTATGGTTCAAACATAAAATCTATCGCAGAAACATTCTCAAGATTCACCGACACAAACTAGTATTTCAAGTTATTTCCTTGTATATAAACACATGCACATAGGAACATACACACACGCACATCATATTTTGCAGATAACTGGAAACTGCTAATCACAGCCTTTAGGGTTATAGCTAATATTCAGAATGTGTGTTCAAAATGTAAACTGCCTATAGAAATATGTAAAAGTGTATTGAATTATGTGTTGAAGTACTATCATTTCCACCATTTTGTGCCCCTTAGGACCTTAACAAGACACATTATAATTAGAAGGTTAGACCATACATCGAAAGCAGTCTCGAACTGTTCGCAAGGAACTGCTTCGCAATTGGGGTATGCCTTCTCTGCTGCAGATTCACTGTATGCACCGTGAACTCCCTAAAGTTGAAACAAAAGACCCATACAAAATGAATCATTTATTAATGGAGTAATAAATTAAGAAGAGCCATAATTCAACAACAGGAAAAAAACACAATAGCTCCACATGTTATTGATTACAAATTCAAAAAGATCTCATCAAATTGATGATGGAAACAAATTAACCAATGCTTAATATCATTTCATAAAATTGTTGACTCAGCCCCTGCATGTACACTCATATACCATAACATATAGTACGGATACACAAATGGGATAAAATAACATAGATAATTATGTACAAACTACAAACAATGTGACTGCATTGCGACAAACACTGAGAAAAACAAGAAATGGAACATGACATATTAAAATTTAGTGCTCCATTTAATCACAGGAATGACACGCACATTCTGTTGATGATTCTATAAGTAGATTGCACCTAATTTATGAATTAAAAGAAATGAATCATGGAAAACATCCAAAACCTGGTACGCTACAAAAAGGCAAAACCCAAGAATCAGCTAGAACTGCTGCATTGTCATTTTTCAAATACTTTAGGAAATTGACCACACTGGTTGACAATTCTGGCTCCGTCCCTTTAAACCAATGCTATCAACTCTTATGGGGCAGTTGATAGGAGAAATTTCAAATGGACCCACTACTAGATTATTTGATTAGTCAGGTCGTGTGTAAGCTTGTTCGGATACCGAAATTATCAAGTGTGGGAAACAAGTTTGACTAAGTCAAACTTTGACCGCCCAACCCGGGGATGACTCTAGGGCTCTAGGCATGAACACCCGGGGACACATGTCAATATCGCCCAATGTTTTCATGACACTTCAGTAGCGCACGACACTCGCGGAAGAGGGGTAGCCCATGTGCCACCTCCGCGAGGTCCATAGCTGCGTGTAACCACATTGTAAGACTTAACTAACCATGGCCATGGGCTTTACGAACAGGAAGAAGGCCCAGAAACGTAAGCGACATATTGGCGCGGCCCAAAGATCATCGGAGATAACGCGAAAGGCCAATCAACTAATGCATTACCCAGGCAACCGTATGCTCCGGTCTTGAGGCAGGACCTAAGAGGGCCCCTCAGAGGCTTGGTCGTGATACTAGCATGGCTAAACAAGCTATGACCTTACCCAAACGGGAATGGAAGGGGATCTAGTGGCTTGGTGGCTATAAAAGAAGAGGGGTTCACCGCGATAGATGGAGTAGCGCGCCTGAGCACCGCAAGTTGACCCCCGGGGTGGGTGACATCACCCATACAGTCAGGGTGTATGGAAGGGACAAGTGTCATCATGTCATAAGGACCACCTGGGGCCTGAGTACTGGCCCACTGGCCCAGGGCGGCTATAAATATGAGACATTCCTTTCACACTTTACCAGAGATTTTGATGGGCACAGAGTGAGTGTAACATCAGAAATATAAAGTTGGTAGTTACTGATTTTGGTAGCAGAGCATTCTTCCATTAGTGATTCTATCGTATTCTGTCTAGATATTCTAGGCAGCCCGCATGAACTAGTCTAAGCTCACCACTACCTTAGTCTCTTCCTATACACTATTGCCCTCCTCTTCACCCTTCTAGCTCACTCCATTTCCTATTTTACTGCTTGTCAAGAATCTTACCTCTCCAGCTCTAGAATATTCAGGCTCGCATTTGAACCTCTCTTACATCAAGAAAGAACAGTACTTTCCTACATCAACTACCATATTTATGAAATTATGAGAAATTATAATCAAGTAAAACATCCCAAACCTGGTAAGCCACTCGAAGGCGAGACCCATTAGAGATGACATTCGTCATATGTGCCGAAGTCAAAGGCCCTGAATTTCAAAAACCAATTAACCTCCATCAAAACCCACAAAACAAAATGGAATAACACATCAAAATTCAATCACGGTAATAATAAGAAATAAAAAAAGGTATATTGGGTCGTGACTTGGGAGGGTATTCGAGTCTTTTGAATTGAATTCGTTGGGCAAGTCTTCCAGAACCTTCCGCAGCTCGATGGCGTTCCAGTTTTGGCCTCGCGATCCATCGGTGTTGTCGTGGTGAAGTGAAGCCACGAGAGGGAGAATCCGGCGGCGTTTGGCCGAATGAAGTACGAGGGTTTTGATGTTTGTGATCGGGTTTTGATATGGGCGTGACGATTTGGGATAGGTTCGATTGTGAAGAGGAGGAGTCGGAGTTTGAGATGCGGTCGCCGCCATTGCCGGGCGGCGATCGGAGAGAGAGGGAGCGAGGGAGTCTACGAGCGTTAGGGCGGGAGGGTTTGAACAGGTGGACTTGTTTTGGGCGTTACAGAACAGTGTGCTCCTAAAAGGGCTGCTAGCTATCTGACTGGCCTTTTGACATTTTTGGTCCCCAAAGTATGCCCTCAGTCTCGTTTTGGTCCCCAAATTTCCAATTCCGCAATTTTGGTCTCCAACGTTTCAATTTGTGTTTAATTGGTCCCTACTCCTCACGAGCGTTAGGGCGGGAGGGTTTGAACAGGTGGACTTGTTTTGGGTGTTACAAAACAGTGTGCTCCTAAAAGAGCTGCTAGCTAGCTGACTGGCCTTTTGACATTTTTAGTCCCCAAATTATGTCCTCCGTCTCGTTTTGGTCCCCAAATTTTCAATTCCGTAATTTTGGTCCCCAACGTTTTCAATTTGTGTTTAATTGGTCCCTACTCCTCACGCCGTCCACCCTCTTCGTTAAACGGAGGGGATTTTTAGGTTTTTCAATACCCTACACCACGTGAACTTCATGTGTAGCCTACCAACCACTTTCCCCTCTTCTAAAAACCTTACACTCTTTGAATCCCCTAACTTCATCTTTGTCTCCATAAGCCGCCGACCACCTCGCTCCGTCGATAAGAGTAGCCCCAATTGCCTGGGTTTCCTCTGTTCGCTCACCAAGGATTTCGACTTCAGCTACCGCCGTTCGTGCTATTATTCTCCGACTCCTGTAGCCGTCATTCGCCCTCTAACCGGGAACCGGCCACACATGCCTGGGTTTTCTCCCTCGTCAATTATTGCGCTCTTCCCATCCCCGTCAATCTGCAATGGCTTTTTTTTCGATCTACATGTGTTGTTTCAAGCTAACCCATGTGCCACTCGACCTAGGGTGAACAGAGGTGGAAGAGATACAATTATGCAACTCTGTGTTAAATATAATCAGTTGGATTTTCTTAAAACACTGCTGGAGAAATACTTAAAGGTGAGGCGTTTATCAATGCCAAGAATAATTATAGGAACACCATACTACAACTTTCCATTACCAATTAAAGATTGAGGTTTTTGTTTGATTTGATAATGTTAGGCGTTTGGATGTCGACAGCTGTTGCAAATTGGCGTTTGAGGGGTTTGTTTCATCTCAGATTAGTTTATTGGGTTTGAGGTTCGTGGTTCGGATTGGGATAGTTAGTAGTAGTTGTGTTAAATGGTGGAAAAGATGGTGAACAGTGATGGGGGTGGTGAAAAAATCTATTTTACCCCTCGTTTTGACGGAGTGTGTGAACGGCATCACATGTGGGGGCCAATTAAACACAAATTGAAACGTTGGGGACCAAAATCACGCAATCAGAAATTTGGGGACCAAAACGAGATGGCGGACATACTTTGGGGACCAAAAAAGTCAAAAAGCCTTAGCCGACTCCTAATATATTATCAACTTATTTGCTAAATTGTGGTTTTCAATGGCTATCCAAAAAGCTTCAAACGATGGCTTGACTTATTAGCATGACTCCTATCACATTAGTTAAGTTTAAGGAGGGAGTCGGAAGTGAGGAGAAGAGAGAGAAGGATGAGCGGGAATGGGAGACCCACTTATATATTTGTGTGCATAAATTATCTTTAGGACATAATTTAGAAGCCAATTTTAGAGAGTCCCATTGGAGTACCCTTACACTCCTAAATTAGCAAATCCTTAACACACAAAATTGAACCCCCACATTTGCTTATGTATACTTTATGACGTGGGCTTCTACCTCCACAAAAATTTGAGCAACCAAACCACAAAATCAAAGTGGAATGGGAGTGCATAGTACCAAAACATAAGTCTTGACATTGAACAGACATGCCAAATTCAAAAGGGAGATATCAATCTGCTTCTCCAAAGCAGTTTAAAATATAAAAAGTAAAAGCTAAATAATGGATGCACAAGTTCAAGCTGCAATAGGTTGCAAAACATCATCTTTAGAAGTTCAAAAGGGATGCAATACATCATCCTAAGAAGTTCAAAAGCTAAATAATAGATGCAATAGGCTGCAATCTGCTTCTCCAAAGCAGTTCAAAAGGGAGATATCATTCCAGCACCATCATCAATAGGTTGCAAAACATCATCATGGATGCACAAGTATGCTCATTCCAACAACCAAAAACTGCAATTTAGTTTTAAAAAAAAAAGCAAGTTATTAGGGCACGAAACAACACGGAAAAATCAAATAACTTCCAAATCATTTAAACAAATGTCATTAGGACACGACACGATACGGATAAAGAAAAATCAAATAACTTCCAAATCACTTCAATTACAGTAAACTCATACCTTAATTTTCCCAATCAAATAGAGATTCATTCAGGTCTATGCCCCACGTACCAGCATATTTTACATTAATATTTGCACTCTCTTGTGTCATAACATTCGGGCCTTCCACATCCTAAGAAAGAAAATTATGTCAAATGCTAAATAATTCAATGCAATGAACATAATGGTGTAGAAATTCCGTGAAAATAACATACCGATATAATGTTTGCATTGTCGCACCTACATCGTACCATATTGTTTAATTTTGCGCTCTTCCTAATAATTGCTCAGCTATTGATTGATTCCTCTTAGCCGGTGGTCTCCCTCTCCGAGGACCTTTACTTGGATTACCCACAATATTTGATTTCTTTTGGGAACTTTCCAAATCATTTTGTACATCTCCAACCGTAGCCATATTGCTTAGACACTCCTCATCGTCTAAGTCATTCTCTGCCTCTATTTTTTGCAAACCTGTCGCCATCCTATCAGTCTTCGAAGAGGAATATATGGCTTTATTGGCAACCTTGTTGAATAACTTGAACAAGCTGTCATGCGAACAAATTCAGGCTTGCATTCCCAATTAGCATAACTCACCTTAACTTTTGTGTGGCTCCTCACCAAGTTTTTCATCCATCGTCGTAGAATGTATTTATCGGGCACTACTTGAAGCTTCTTTAATTTCCAAACAGAGATCATATGCGTGCACACCATCCCCTTACTCTCAAACAATCGGCAATTGCAATTAGTTTCTTTCGCCTCTTCATTGAAATGAACAAGGAACTTGATAGTTTTAAGTGTAGTTTTTGTCTTCCCAACTAGAATGTCTTGTTCAATGTGAAAATGTGAAATACCATTTACAACCGGTCCAACCGTCAAATTGCACGCAATCAATTCGGCTACTTGCTCTCCGAATTGCTTGCATTTGTTCAATGTGTATGCTTGCTGAAATTGGTTCTCAAAACCATAAGGGGACACATTTTGAATTAGTACGTCTGAGGAATGAGCGTCTTCCTTTTCTTCTTTCTGCACCTTCTTACATAAGGCATTCTCATAGTGCTCCACAAATTCCTTGAAGGTGGTATTGGAATGAACATAGCCATCAAAGAATGCATTCATGCTCTCACTTCGTTGGGTTGTTGACATCCCCGCCCAGAATGTATCTTTAACAAATGCCGACACCCATCGTCGCCTCTCCTCATACAATCCAGCTAACCAATCATTTGACTGTAAATCATATTTTTTGATGAGATCAGCCCAATTTTGCTCAAACTCTTCTGGATTCAAGGAATTATACACAACATCTTTCATCATGGCCTTCATCGACTTATACTCATCATATCCCTTTAACTTGTCAGGAATTTTTATCATGATATGCCACAAACACCAACGATGTCTTGCATTTGGAAACACTTGACTTATCGCGTTTTGCATGGCTCTACATTGGTCTGTGATGATGGCGTTAGGATAGCAATTGGACATGCAAGAAAACCAAGTCTCGAACAACCATACAAATGAAGCCGTGTCCTCCCGTGATATCGAACCGCATCCAAACAAAATTGACTGTCCATGATGGTTGACCCCAACAAAGGGTGCAAAAGGCATATCGTACGTGTTAACCAGATAAGTTGTGTCAAAGGTGACCACGTCGCCAAATTCTTTGTACAACTCTCTACTCCTAGCATCGGCCCAAAAGACATTCCGTAATCGGTTATCTTCAGCAACATTGATGGTATAAAAGAAGTCACTATTGTCTTTTTGCATTTTCACAAAGTACTTATACATTGCCTGAGAATCCCCTTCCTTGAGCTGTAGGCGTCTCACTTTATCCTTGTAATTCCTTGTATCCTTTTCTAACCATGTCAGATTATCAGGGCCCCCAGCCTCGATCACATATGAGGAAATAGTTTTGTTCAATATGATTCCGGCTGCCGCGTCTAGTTCAATTGTGTATCTCGCATGTGGTGAGACAGCCCGATAGCACTTAAGATATCTCACTTAATCCGGGTCCATCTCATGGTTATAATTCAATTCAATCAAATTCAGCTTCCACTTCTCGTCAACTTGCAAAGAAATATTCATATGGGATTTACAATCTGTCTTTGTTGTTGGATGGGATTTAACAGGATTCAGAGTTGTTGTTCTGGGCTTTCCACTCCGATGACAACCATAAGTTATATTACACTTTATCTCATCCTCACGCTTCTTTGAGGTCTTTGTCATCAACCCGAAACCTTTTGCTTTCGCATAACTAGCGTAACATTCACGAGCTTCATTTTAAGAATTGAATATAGTTCCAACCATAGGTTCCAATACCACCACCTCCGCATCAATGATTCTAAAAAAAAAAAAAAAAACATCAAAAGGTAATGGTAAACCAGTGGTGCAAGTAGGTAAAAAAATAAGCAAACAATGGTAATAGAAAACTGTGTTGAAATTCTTTATTAATGCATATATTTTTTACTATCATATAGTTGTTGGCTGCTGTTATTGAGGCAACTTAAAATGGGCTTTTTGTATTTAGGTGTTACATATATTTATCTTTTCATCATATATTGTACTTATATATATGAAGAACAAGCAAACTCAGTCACAATTCAAGGTTTTTTTTTGGGCAAATTTCACTAACCTTCCCTGAGGTTTCTGAAATAACACTGACCTCCCCTGCTTTTCTAAAACAACAAAAAGTACCCCTCTGTTGTTATTTTCCAACTGACGGCGTTAGCATTTGCGGAAAAAGGACCAAAATACCCTTCTTAGTTCACTTTAATGTCACTAATTTAATACACTTAATGCCAATTTTTTTACATTAATAAATTTACTTTTTTTCTCTCCATTTTCTTCCCAAAATATTTGCATTTTTTTTTTCAAATATTTAAACTATATTTTTACATATTCTTTGTTTTTTTTAAATTGTGTAGCCAACTTATATTTTATAGTTTCGATATTATGTGTGACAATAAATTGAAAACCTGGACATCGCCATGTAAAGTAAAATATTACTTTACATATATAGTGAAATGAGCATGTATACATATATTTAAAAAAATGAACTAAAATTGAGAAAAGTTTGGAAATGACAAAAAAAATCCACACTTTTGATTGTAATTTTTTAATTCTAAATTCTCTCGTTGAAATGAACTAATGCAAAAAAAATTTACAAAACTAACGAAGGTAATTTTTTTTAGCAAAGATAAACAATAATTGAAAAAATAACGTCCGTGTGAATTGAATAGTTGTGGTGGAGTTTAAGAGACAAAACAAAAAAAATTCTATGAGCATAAACTCTCTTTGCATTTATTTGTCAAAATGCGTAATTGAAAAAAATAAATAGAACTTTTTTTTAATACAATCGTCGAAAAGGAAAATCCTATAAAGCTCAAACAAGGCGAGTAAAATGTTTTGATGCATAATTTTGGCTTAATCAATGCAAATTGGATAGTTGCGGAGTAAAAATTATAATCAAAAGTGTGGATTTTTTTTTGTCTTTTCTAAACTTTCTAAATTTTAGTTCATATTTCTTTTAATATATGTATACATACTCATTTCACTATATATGTAAAGCAATGTTTTACTTTACATGGTGATGTTCAGGTTTTCAATTTATTGTCACTCATGACATCGAAACTATAAAATATAAGTTGGCTACACAATTTTAAAAAAATGATATGTAAAAAAATAGTTTAGACATTAGAAGAAAAAAATGCATATATATTGGGAAGGAAATAGAGAGAAAAAAAATATTTATTATATGTAAAAAAAATTAGCATTACGTGTATTAAATTAGTGACATTAAAGTGAATTCAGAAGGGTATTTTGGTCCTTTTCCCGCAAATACTAACACCATCCATTTAAAAGTAACGGCAGGGGGTAATTTTTGTTATTTCAGAAAAGCAGGGGAGGTCAGTGTTATTTCAGAAACCTCAGGGGAGGTTAGTGAAATTTGCCCCCTTTTTTTTCATCTGGATATCCCCTTAGATAAAGTGGGTTTCAATCATATTTCGATTCTATTTTGGCAGAGAATAGATGAAACCATGCAAAACCCTCAAATGCAGATATAAGGAGGGGCAGATATAAGGAGGGGGATGTGAGAACAAACCTCTGAGAGAAGAGTCCGTCAACGGGTCGGTCAGCTGCGGTGGTGTGGTGCCATCCGTCGGTGGTGGTGGAGTTGGATCACCCGTCAGCGGTGCTGGTGGAGTCGGATCCTCCGTCGGCGGTGATGGTGGAGTCCGATCATCCATTGGCGGTGGTTTGGGAGGAGATGGGGAGGGGGGGCCCGGTGTTGGAGCGTCGGTAATTTGGTCGTGGGTAGCCAGAGAACTAATTACACGGGTGGAGTGAGAGAGAGAGAGAGAATAGAAGGGCTCCAATTCCCGCACATTTTGGCCCCAAATTTTGGGGTGAAATTTTGAAATCAATTGCCCTGGGACCCACCCATACATGTAGGATCAGTGTATGAGTCATTGTACGAGTCTCTACGAATAGCAAATTTTTTAATTTGACCATGTTTTCAATATGAGCCTCATGTTGAGCTCAGAAATGTAATTCGCGGCGCTAATTTTACGTAACTTATCGAGTATATTGTTTATGCAGAATATTAAGTTACTGTAAGGGCAACTGCAAGAGAATAGCCCCAAATGGGGACTTTTGGCCATGTTCGATTGGGTTTGTAAAACCCGGCTTCAAGAACTTTTTTCAAAATGGGTTTCATAGGGATTGGTGGGGCCTATTGATTTACCAGGTGCAGTAGTGCAAAGGTTCTCACTTTTCTCAAAGTCCAACAAAAGTTCTCACTTTTCTCGATCCCTCTTCTCTCTCTCTCTCTGACGCGTGGCCCCCTTTTGGGGATTAATTTATGGTGTTATTGGCTGATGGATCCAAAGGAGAAACCAAACAAGGGTAAGGTCTTAAAACCAGGCTTCAAAAACCCAAACGAACAAGGTGTTTATGTATTATACCTAGTTCCAAATGGAGCTTTTATAATCAAGCCTCTAAGAGCCTCAACAAAGGCCAAGGTAACTAATAACTACTCTCTCCGTCTCAATTTGTTGGTCCGCACTTAGTAATTATTCCATACATCTTAATTTGTTGGTCCTGTGCGGATTTCAATGTAATTTTAAACTGTTCATATTTTTCAATCTATAATACTTCTAGAGATTTTAACAACTTTATATAATAGAACTAATTGCGATCTATCAAATAAGATCTATATTACACATAAAATACATTATAAATTAAAAAATGTGAACAATTAAAAAATTACTACATTGAAATCCACATAGGACCAATAATTTGGAAAGGATTGAGTTGGTAGTTTACCAAAACACTATTTACCATCTGTTCCTTTTTTAATTATTCTTTTAATAGAAGAGAGAACAATATTTTTTTTTATATAGAAAATAGGTAAATGAAAAATAAGAACGACTCATAGTATTTTTCACAGAAACATTCGGTTCATTAAGCTCTAGCTGCTCTACGATCCAGTCCCAAAACCGTGGGTCCAACATGGGCCATAAAGATAAAGTAGTAGTTCCACCCAGAATTTGGGCTTCCACCATTGATTCCCCTTTCGGCCCATAAATTGGTTAAGCCCATTTTTAGACACTATACTGGACAAGGCTTGGGCCTAACCCACTTCCAAGACACTACACTTCAAAATCATTTTCAATATCTTCAAAATGAAGAATGAGTGCCATTCTTCATTTCCTTTCTGCAAAATGAAGAATTAATTTTAATTCCTCATATTTGAAGAACCCTTCAAAATATGAAGAATGTTCTTCATATATACTTATCCATAAGACATTGTAAAACTTTTAACATTGTGAACCAACAAATGATATTCAAAACTTTGGAAGGAAATGCGCAATGATTGAGTTTTGGGTGTATTATTTACAAAATGAAGATAGAAACGGGGAATTGTGGTTGAAGTTTGAATAAATAGAAACACGTTTTGAATTTCACTTTCAAAAGAAAGATTTTAATATTTCAGGTTTGGCCCTTTGGTTATGGCCTCCCCAAATTTTTTTTTGGGTACCTACCGGATACCACGTGGCCGAGCCTACGTGGTACCCGAACGTTGTCTCCCGGTTTGGTTCCTCTGTGAACCTCCCATGAGATTTGTTTATTCTCTCCTCTATCTATAAACTTCTTCTTTGCTGAGCAAAAAAATGTAGTGGGTCAATCTGGAGGTCATCTAGTGATCGCAATTGACCCATGGTAGCTCCGCCCTACAACGTGTGATCCTGGGACTTCGTCACCAATACTTTCGTATAGGGCGCGGTTCTAGGATTTGCATCCAATGTTGGCAAAAATACATAGCGTGGCTATGATGAAAAACTATATGCCAAAAACAAAAACAAACAAAAAACTCTGACTAGGCAATAGAGATATGTACATTACATCGTTTGACAAAAAGACACTCCAACATATTACGAATCTTCAAAGAAAGCGTTGAATAATAGCTTCTTTATCAACACTTTTGAACATGTTCTTCTCAATGATTGTGACCGAAGAATCATTCAACCATTCATCTTCCATCAGGTTACACAATCGGGTTTTTATGCATTTCATCGACAAAAAAGCTCTTTTCTCTGGTTGCATTTGGTTTTGGTTTGAAGTATCTATGCATGATTGGGAACTTAAAGCTAATCCAAAAAAAAAATACAGGATTAATTGTTTAAGTTGCCAAAATTGGTAAGTTAATTGATATCTATTAAGAGAAATGAATTTTTAATTAGGCAAACTAAATGCCCTTAATCAATTGCCCAAG
Source organism: Gaultheria prostrata (assembly GCA_036023075.1). NCBI lineage: Eukaryota > Viridiplantae > Streptophyta > Magnoliopsida > Ericales > Ericaceae > Gaultheria > Gaultheria prostrata. Next base: position 17,504 of record JAXBDA010000269.1, on the reverse strand, counting down.
TCTATTTCATATTTACGAATATACAAAGAGATTCAGATTCTCTTTTTATTGCCCAATAACACTCACACATTGGAAGTCGTCTAATTCCCTTCAATTTTTAGCGTTTCCACATTGACCTAAATGTTAGACAACCATTATCCTTAAATGTGTATTATATATTGACATCTCATAATTGGGGTAGGCTTGTTTTGTTTTGTTAGTGTTATACCAATTTGATTCAACTATTGTCAGAAATATTTATTTTAATCTCACACGAGTTATCCACCGCTGACAATACTAAAGAAATTTTAATTTTTTTTTTCAATGCATCTTTTGGATCCAGCGAGATTGCTTGACCTCCTTGATGGAATGGTGGAGCCGCGTGAGCATGGGACTTCGTCACTAATCCTTTTGTTAAAGAGTCTTCTCTCTTTGTTTTTCCTCTTCCCTTCAATCTTTTGAATCATGGTCTCACAAAATTTTTGATAGCATGAGATGCACTCAAAAGAGTTTTTTTTTTCAACTCTCCCACCCAAATTACGTTTCCACTATAGTATTTTCGACGTTATTTTTCACAAATTATTCTTCTCATTTAAGTCATGTAACATACGTATTTCTCAAGTCACATCGAATAGTTTTCGGTTTCGGTGTTGCTGCTGCACAGGGAGTGCGCATCACGCCGTGCTGTGCAATCCGAGCCATCCGCTCAGCAATTCAATGGCCAGATTTCATCTTGTAATGAAGGATCAGATGTTACACAATTAAGATGAGATCTTGACCATTAAATTACCGAACGAACAGCTCGGATTATACAGCACACATCCTGCACACTCCCTTCGCAGCACTAACCCCGAACCCATAGGCAGTGTGTATGCATATTTGTATGAACACACAGCTCCACCAAACAAATATCCTTTGCTTCAGAAGGAGGGAGAGAACAACTCACTGTGGGCCCGTCCACTAACGGAATCCTCTTCTTTTGATATATGAAGACAATCCCTATTTGATTTTGACAGTCTTGTCAGTTTCTCTCTCTCTCTGTGTATAGTATTTTAGTGGCCTCGTAAACTGAAATATTCGTCGTTTAGCAGATTTTGCACACCACGCGTCCGACAGCCGGTATCATAAAGGGTCCCACTGACCGCCGACGAATCACTACTCCTTCAACTCTGCTGACACACCAATATTATTCCTCCTCGTCGCCACTCTCCGGTACTAAGGCTTCGTTCCACTAAGTAAAAAAATAAAAAATTAATTTATTTTGTTTTTTGAGATAGGTCATTCTTTCATTAGATATTATATAAAAAATTACAAAAAGACAACGCGTATTTCGAGCTCTCACATAAAAAAATTAAAAAGCCAAAAACCCAAGTTAGTGGCACACCCCCTAATACTGGAACAGGAAGGAAAATTCAAAATCAGTCCAATAGGCTGTTATTAAATTTTTAAAAAAGTATAGTGAAGTATTTACAAATTGGGAAAATCTACTAACAACCTAATGGGTGGTCTGCAGTGTTTCACACGCACTTAAATATTCCCCACGCGCTTTTCTATTGCAGCCAGTTTTTGTATTCCCATGCAATGTCATTTTGTCTCTGATTTGATTGAATACTTTCAGTGGTAAAGGACCAAAATAACCTTCAGCTTTTTGGTTAACTTTTACTCCCTTCGTTCAGATTTGGTGGTCCATTTTGAAGATTCCAATTTTTTTTCCATTACTTTTTTTCCTTTTTTTATACTTTCTCCATACTTTTACAGTTTAACTTTTGCAAATGGACAAATATTTTCGGACTTGAAAAAGTATATTTGTGGACCAACAAATCCGGACGGAGGAAATATCTAATGGAGCGCCATACACCATGACCCATCAATAATCTCTCTCCTAAGTTCAACCGAGTTCTCATAAGTCATGGTTCATGTTTTTTTTTTTTTTTTCTAATCCAAAAAAAAGAAGTTTCAAATTCTCACTAAACCCAGTTCTCATCTCAATTTTTTTTCGCATCGAATTAAAGATCTCTAATAGTAATTTTATTTGGTATAAAAGTTATGCACAAAAGTACTTTATTTTTTTTATCTGAATGGTATTGAAAATCAACTCAACAAGCTAACAATGTAATTCCTTTCTTACACAATTTTTAAAAAAATTCTGATTGAATTAAAGATATCTATTAGTAGTTTAATTTGGAGCAAAAAAGTAAAAATTTTGCGTTGAAGAACTATATTTTTTGGTCGGAAGAAAATTTCAAAGCCAACAAGCCAGCAATATAAAATAATAAGTACACCAATTATTTTAAAAAATTCCTCATCGAATTAAAAATCTCGATTAGTAGTACAAAATTGTTGACTTGACGGTACGCAAGAGCCCAGAAAATAAAGCAAATGGGTAAGTTTGTATTTTACTCCTAACAGGCAAAAGTAAAACATGAGTGTCATCGGCAAAGATTTACCGTCGATCCATATGTCAAATCAGGACTACTTCATAGTTTTGTTGGAACACCTAATGGGTGGTCACTAGCAAGATCCTTACAAATTATATATAAAAGTTTGTAAAATGGTTAAAACGTGCATTGGGATATACAATTGTTTGTATAAGTATTAGTGTCTCCAGCTTTTCCCAATCTTGATAAGTCTAGAAATTTGAACAAAACTATGTACCGATTCGAAACTATTTACCGATTCGAAAATGTGCATCAATTTACATTCGCAAAGTGGATAAGTCTAGAAATTCGAATTCTAAACAATGTAGCATTTTCAGAGGTTTCATTACTTATAGTGCTGCCCTAAGACCATCAAATAATTTTTTCTAATCACACTAAACAAGGTTGAGTGGATAAAATGAGTGGTGGAAGACTATCCATAATCATTTGCCATGTTGTCGTCACAATTTGGCATATTTTTTTGGACATAGTTGAAGTCCATCCATCGTCAATTTTTTTGATCTAGAAAATGACAATCTCATCCTTGGGTGTCAAATTTGACACCAAAGACCGGGAATCAAACATTATTTCAATTTCATTCAAGTGATATGATTTGCATTTAAAAATAGATGAATTTAATCTTAATCGGTGCATAAAATATTGCTATTTTTTGATGTTCCAATAAGTCAAAAAATGATTTTGATAGTGCTATTTTGACACTAATGTGGGGACTTTGCTCTTACACAAATTTGCAAGGAAACCCAAATTTTAGGAAAAAATATGTGCAAATACCAAAATTTTGTTTGATTGACCAATTAGCTTTCTAGTTTAGATTTGTTTTTTCAGCCATGTAATGTGCATTCTTTTGCCTATTTTTGCTTTTTGGTTTTTCACGATTTTTTATGTGATGTATTGTGAGAGAGTGATTATTTCGGTTTTAAGAATAAGCTGGTTTTTTAGTTTTTTTAAATTAACGGAACGGGGCCTAATTTGGCTTAAGCTAAACCAAAATTTAGAATTCAATTACATGACTGATTAGCTGCTAACTTTTATTTTGTGAATCATTATGCATGCATGTCTTGATTTGCGCTCTTGTCATTGCAGAAGCTGACAAAGCCTTCAGCAACTTCTTTTCCTCTATTTTCTTTTGACTGATAGTAAAATTTTGACCAGTCAACTAAAGTTTAATCTGGGTCCACTGTTCCGATCTGCTCCACTGGCCTACCAGGCTACCACTTTGTCTTCACCCAAAGTGTTGTCTGCCTATCTCACCACGTTTTCTTTTGGGCAAATTTCATCGACTCCCTAGAGGTTTTGCGTAATTACAGATACCCCCATACACGTATGTGAAATGTCGACAATGAAGCCTCCGTGCAGGGCTGACGGAAGGGGGGAGCAGGGGGGCCTTGTAGTGTGGAGCTCATGATAGAGTATATTGAGATCGGCTCGGCTGTCTGATTGACGATCGACGGTCCATATCATCTTACACTTTAAATAAATATTTTACATATAATTTAAACCCCATTTACCTAGACCGTTGAAAAAATTATGAATTTTTCAATATGAGACAGTTTTCGCTGATTCCATTATTTGTTTGTTCGAACAGTTATTGGTCGGTAACACAAACATTGAAACGATAGAGAATGTATAGTAACTTCTTGTATGGAGAGAGGATAACTATTAGAAAAGAGGAACCTCAAGGGTGTCAGTGGAATTTAGTATTTTTAGAGCTTTGCTATGCGCATAGATTGCATTACGAGGTTCCTTTTTAGGTCTCATACGAATAATTTGAACCGTTTGTTAATTTTAAAATATGCTTTTGAATGGCCGCGTAATAAAATTAGCTCAATCATATATCTTTTAGTGCTTGATCCTACGTCAATTTTTTCATTCAATGTTTAGAGTTATAAAACTTTAGAAGAATGAGTTGAATTTTTACGAGATCACTTAAAAAAAATACATTTAAGTAATAAGTAGCCCGAATCATTCGCGTGGCACAAAGTGGGTCTCACAATGCGTCTGTGCTCAATCTTTGTGCATAGCTTTTCTCTATTTTTCTACTAGCCTTTGGAATTTTTTGGAGATTAGCAACTGGATAAAGACATTTTCATAGGATCCGAACATAATCAAAGGGAGTGGGATCAATCATTGTCTTCCCCTTGATATCTGTCAGTGGCTCTGCTCATTGTCTAACGATCCACTTTATTCCATATTTTTGTAGTTTTCGCCTCCTCGCAAATAGATAAAGTGAAATCATCGATACTCCAATAGCACCGCCACGTAATAGCCGCCACGTATTGCTAGATCTACAATTATACATTATTTGAGATCTACGAAATATATCTTACATAAATGTGTGATTTTGGAATGGTTCAGAACATTATATGATGGTGTTCCCATACTATTGGATAATTGCTCTAAGATAAAGAGTCGTTCGGTTTTCCATTACTCATTCCGTCCTACTTTATTTGTCCATTTCAAAAAATTTATGGGGACTTCATTACAAATAATAAACTTCACTTCTTCAATGTACCCCTACTTTTTGTGTCCCAAAGAATTTTTTTTAACACTTTAATACAAAAGAGAAGGGCAATAGTATCTTGCGTGCGGAAATATTAGTTGTTCTTTTCGGTGGATCGGAAAATTAGAAATATTAATTGTTCGTTGTAGTTAGTTAGGATTAAAAATAAGTCTCGTGCATGAGAGTATATGATGTCTATCATTTCACTTGCTGGTATGTCAATTATTATTGGAGTACTTATGAAACATTGCATTATCATGGTGTTATTGCTGAGAACATGACCTCTAACAGTCCATAATGACATGTGACCATCTAACCACAAATCAGAGTTTCCCTTTTGCGGATATTAGGAGAGGAAGCACCATGAATTTGAATTCGGATACATGAGTTGGATAACACTTATTAAGTGCTCAACCGTCATTGTCCCATTAATCAACAAATAATAAGTGAAGAGTGCATAATTATGATAACTTACATACAATGGCTAAGAGCATCTCCGAGAGGCTCTCTATTTGAGGAGAAAAATTTGGGTGTTGAGCGGGTATGGTATATGTGATGTCGAGCGCGTGTCTCGATCGTCCAGATTTCTCTCTATCCTTCACCTCTCTCTCAATCTGGGACATCCAAAATACTTTTATACGGTCGAGATGCGAGCTTGGCACAACGTCACCCATATCCGCTCGGCACTCAAATTCTTCTCCTTGAGACCTCTTGACTATAGTAGCTACCCAAAACCTATTGTAAGTGATCCAAGAGACTTTTTACTTTACTAGCCTTCCTACCGTTAATAAATTTCATTAGCTATTGGCAGTTAGGGAAAAAGACTCTCTGCTCTATTCTTCTCTCATTCTATTTACATTTTTTGCCACTAAATTCTACGGTAGATGTTCAAGAAATATATATTTATTTGGATAGAGAGTAAAAATAGAGAGCATTGCTGGAATTCATTGATGAAAAAGTGAATAGGCAAAGTAAATATTGTAGTATTTTTTTTATGTGTAAAATAGTGAGTATTGTTGAAGATGCTCTATATATCTAGTTGTACGTGTCGTATGCGTATCCTATAAATTTTTTGTTAGAGAAAAGGTCTCGTATAGTACCTTATCAGTTAGAGAGTAGGTAACGTTTTAAAGGGTTTATATTTGACTATCGCAAAACTACCCTTAATTTCATCTAAAAATTATGACATATTAGCCATTTCCGTTTAAAAATTGACCAATTATGACCATATGCTGAATTGGTGATAATCTCCAAAGGTATTGCTAATAATACTCCAGCATTCAAGAATTTTGTTGGAGTAGTTGTTTGGAGCGTAATCATATCATTGATTACACAATAATAGTGGTCGTATTATTTAAAAGAACAAAACGATTACTACTTGTCATATCATTACGTTGGCTGCAAGTATTTGGAATTCTCGGCGACTGGCCGATTTTTTTAGCCAGGTATTCGAGCTAACTTACAAGCATTTCAGTTATTTCTCTTTTCAATTCGATTCACGCAAAATTATAAAATTCACAAAAGATTTCTCTCTTATGCCCAGACCCTAAGAACTTTCAAAGTTTGGAATTCAAAATATTTAAATTTGCGGTTCATCCTTGTTGCCACTCGAGGTAGGTTTGGGGTTTTTTATTTTTTTATCCGAACCCTTGGAGGCTTGGAGTTTTTTAAACAGAAGGAGGCTTGGAGTTGAGTCAGACCATTTTTGGGCGATGAAGAAGAAGTGGGGGACAGACAGGTGGGGTCCCCGCACACTTTGCCTTCGCACGCCGTTGGCCCCACTCAAAACCGGCACATGACTCCCCACTGCATCTCTCTCTCTCTCCTCTCTCCTCTCTCTCTACTGTATTTAAATACAGAGCGCTAGGGCTAGAGCTTCACCCTTCATCGCAAAAGACTCTCTCTCTCTCTCTCTCTCTCTCTCTCTCTCTCCAACAATCCTCTCTCTCTCTCTCTCTCTCTTGTTCTTCAACAATCATCTGGGTTGTGCATGGGTAGAATGATGGATCCAGCAAGTGCACAGCACCAACAGGTAGGACTCCCACTAACGACTACTTTCATTACTAGTTCTCTGGACTCTGCTTTTCCCTCTTACTACTAATTTCACTAATTATGACAGCTAAGTTTTGCAACTATGTGAATCAAACCCGTGTAATGTGCATTTTAATTCTAATTTGCTTCTGCTTTATCCTCAATTAACCAACCACTATCCGTAGACGGTCATGATTCAAATATCGGGATCAGCTTATGCGCATCTCAATCAACTATGAACAGTCCCGGCACGACTATTTTTGGTCCTAGCATGACTATTTTTTGTCATTCTAATTTTTTTTTTCTGACCCACTTGAAATTAATCAGCATTTGAAAATTTGTAACCATATTGAAGGTTTAAATGTTTAATTAGGGATTGTTCTAATTCCTCGCTTAAGCCAATTTTTAAGTCAACTTATTGCGAGAGTATAACTTGTCTCGTATAGTGAGTAAGTTAATTTTGAGTTTAAGCTAGAGATTGGAACAAGTATTATTATGATATCTGTTGGTTTCTTTACTCCTTTGGGCTTCATCTAAATAGTTAATGAAAAATTGAACGTATCTTATTTTCACAATACATCAACAAAAAGCGAACTTAAATCAACAAAAAGCGAACTTAAGTCAGTACCTGAAACATGGGCTTAGTTATATACCCATCCACAACATCATGTATCAATTTTATAAATTTTTGTTTCCAAATTTTTTGATTTTCTTATCTATTTTAGCATTACCCAAGAAGATTAATTGTTCTGAATTGCTGTTAATGGCTTCAGGAAATGGCAACTCAAACCCTAGAAAGCATGCTGGTTTGCCCAAACACACAACAACAACAACAACAACAACTGGAGAAGAAACCAAAGCCACCACAAGAACAAGCTCTGAAATGCCCTAGATGTGACTCCACCAACACCAAATTCTGTTACTACAACAACTACAGCCTCACTCAACCCAGGTACTTCTGCAAATCTTGCAAGAGGTACTGGACCCAAGGTGGTACCCTCAGAAATGTTCCAGTGGGTGGAGGGTGCAGGAAAACCAAAAGATCATCACCAACATCATCAAAGATTAGCCAAGATCAATCGATCGCGACCGTTAATCACAATGCCCTCTACTCCAATGATCTCAGCCTTGCATTTGCTGGGACCCACTATGAAAACCCTAATTTCCAGAACAACAACCCTGCTATGTTTCTCGATGCCCCAAATGGGTTTTTCCAGAATTTGTGTTATGGCATGGGAAATGGAAATGTGGGGGGAAATGGAAATGTTATGGAAAATAGGGGTGGAAATGGAATTGGGGAAATGAAACCAGAGATTTGGAATGGCAGCAGAGGAGAGGCAGAGAGCAGAGTTTTGTGGGGAATTCCATGGCAGAATGTTGGTGGAGATGGGAATTGCATTGGGAATTTTGATTCCTCCTCAGGGAAGGAAAGCTGGAATGGAATTGGTTCATTTAATTGGCATGGACTTGTCAATAGCCCTCTCATGTAGTAGTAGACTTGTTTGGAAATTTTCTTGTTTGTTTTAGAGGAATGGAATGGTATAATTTTCTTTCTGGTCCTTTGAGTTTGTTATATTAGACTTTGATTCTCTTGAATCATCTCAATTTTTTTTCTATCCTATCTTTCTTTGTTCTTAAAGGACAAGTCTTCTCTCTACTGGGTGCACACCAAATTGTTAAGAATTCAGCGGACGCAGTATTGCATAAAAGGAGTGTTTTTAAGAACTTGTAGGGGCTAAAGTGCGGTTTTTTAAAAAATAAAAAAATATACGCCGAAAGTTGAATAGAATAATTCGTAATTTTTTGAAAGTTAAATAGTAGTAGAATATTTAGAATCTTATAATCCATCACATCGATCTAGTTCACATTGTGGTTCAAAGTAAGGCCGCTAACTTTTTTTTTCTTCTTTGGATATCCAAGAAGTATTAGTTGTTAATAAGATTTATTCATTTATCTTTTGCGCGTTGGAGTATATGGTGATTACAAATTTAGCCGCTAGCTTTTTCGAATACTTGTTTAAAATTCATTGGTTTTTGAAAGTAATGGCATTTCTTATTTCTTCTGCGGTCCTACAGACAGCTAGGGAACATTCTCTTCGGTCTAAGAAAATTGTTTTTGTGTGACTTTAGGATGGCAAAATTATTTTGATCGTTGGAGGGCTTTGGATTTCAAAATTAGAGTGCGTCTGCAAGATATATTCGTCCTTGGCTGTTTTTTTGTTTTTGTTTTTAGGGTAGATTACAAAACCAACCAAAACAGATTTATAAGATACAATCAGAAATGTCTGGGTCCCAAGGAAGCCCAACATTGAGGTGGTTACTCCTTTTTAGGCTGTATTTGATTGAACAATAAACATTCCGACGCAACATTCACATGGGATGAGACCCATATCGGCCTCACGTATGATTTCCGTCCTCATGTAAGAGTTGTGTCCGTAACATTTTGGATGTTTAATTGTGTTAGTATGAGATGAGAGCTCCATGTATGAGAGATTTGATGGAGCTAAAACTCCGACACTCATAAAGGGCAAAAAAAAAATCATGGGTTCGCATGTTTTTCCATACCAAAAGATTAAATAATAATCGATGAAAAGAATTACTAGTTGGTTTGGCGAAACTCTCGATCATCTTTTTTAATTTGAATCTAGGGCTTAGATTAAGCAGTAAAAGAATAAAAAATGACTTGGTTTATGTCCGGAGTTCAACTTTTTCTAATCCCGTAAAATGCTACATGTGAACACGCGATGTTGTTTACTTTGCAAAGAAGAGAATGTGAACTCATCACTTGTCTAAAGGTAATGGGAACGGGGCCTCGCTCTGCCTAAACACAGTAGGGTGGATGTGCCTCGGAAAATGAGTATCGTCTAGTGCCTAAAAACGAAAATCGTAAAGGGACCGACGGGTTCGTACCGACGATGCACAGATGCAAGTGCGGAGCTACCCACATACGAGGGTATGCTTTAGCCCAGGGTGAAACAAAAAAAAAGTACTAAAAAATTTACATGGATTAGTCCATATGAAATAAATTATATATACGGATTAGCACATGACAGATTAGATTCCTGGTTCCGCAATTGCACAGATGGACATGAGAGGCCTACTCCTGGTCTCGCATGGATGATCCAAGCCACTCAATAATTTTAAATAAAAAAAACCGAGTGAGCCCGAGAAAAATTAGCTCAATCCGATATGCATAAATGTTTTTTGATGGCAATTTGAATGGCAAAAGGGAAGTTTGGATCGAGCATCTACGCATATCGGATTGAACTGGTTTTTTACAAGCCCGCTCATTTTTTTTTTAATTATTGAGCGTCTCGGATCATTTGTGCAGGACTCGGAGTGGGCCATGCGTGCCCGTCTGTGCATCATCTGTACCAACCTTGTCGGTACCTATAGACGGGTCCCCCTAAAAATGTTATTTGACCATTTACTATGTAGAGCTTGACTTATCGAACAAATTTGTGAAAAATCAAGTCGATCGGATATCGCTACCTCAATGAACGAACTAGATTTTTAGACAGTAATGAATGTCCAAGAATGATATCCGATTAACTTGATTTTTTATAGTTTTATTCTGTGCGTTAATCTATGCACAACATGCCCCTCTTCCCGAAGATTCTAGCATATTAGGTGTAGTTAACTGAATAATTAAATCCAGTAGTTAACTATGGATCTCGAGAAGGACATTTGGGGATCGGAAAATAATTTTGAAATGATAAAGGGCTTGATGAGGTGCTCTGTTCTTCCCAAAGCAAAATAGCATTAGAATGTCTGTCAGTGGAAGAAAGCATGAGCCGCGCCAATTTCGGAATAGATTTTTCTCTCTTCAAACACAGACAGAATCCAACATAAGATTTGGGCGTGACTGAGAGAATATTTCACACTCTCAGAAACACTTAAATAATTCGAAAGCTTTGCAAGTAGAGTGCTGCTTTTTTGACAAATTGCAGGAGTAGTTGAGGTGAAATGACAATTTGATCCTATTTTGCAACACTTGGGCCATATTTGAATATTATTAAGTATTGGGTCATGTTTGATTACAGCGTCTCCGCTCCTTACTTAAATACTTAATTCAAATTTGAGTGAAAGGGTAGAGAAAAACTCAATGGCCACTTTAAAAAACCAGGAAAAAAAAGACTCCATTGCAAATCAAAATCTAAACATAAATTCGAGTAACAACTTCATTAATGACATGATTGTTAGTATAAAGGAGAGAAAATAGCTCGCAAAATAATTAAAAATCGAGTAAAGCTCGAATTGGTATAAATTTTGAGTCAAGAAGTGGAGTGGAGGGGGGTTTTCGAGACTTTTTACTCAAACTTTGAATTTGAGTGGGAAAAATATGGTATGGAGTAGAGATCGTCCGAGTAAACAAAACCAATGAGGACATACAAATTTTGAAGAGAGAATTACTCACACGACCCTATAAACGTCTTAAACATGGGATTAGTTGTATAACTTATTACTCAAATAACTCTGACGTCTTAAATATGAGATTAGTTGTGTAATGAATTTGTAATATCCCAAATTTTTAAATTTAAAAAAAAAATTGTGATATTTAAGTATTATTTTTTCTTAATAAGGTTTTGACTTTCAAATTATAGACTAATTCAATTTTGACCTACATTGATCTAGTTCTAATTAATTTTGACTTCACTTATTTAACTAGACCTACACCCTAACATCTAACCATGGTTGACTAATACAAACTCTAGTTAACTACCTAGATCATGGTTTACTATTGTGCACTAAAAATCCAATTACCAAGGGATAAACCAATTCCTAGAATAGCATAACCCCTAGAATAACCCAACTTGATTTCCCCTAGTTTCTCTAAAACCATGGTCTGAAAACCATGAACTACAAAACTACCCTAGCTAAACCCTAGCCCATGAGATTTCGGCAGATATGCATCCCTCTTTTCTGCAAATTTCAGCCACCAAAACTCCCTCCAATCTTCTCTTCTCCACTCACACACACAACCAACATGTCTCACCTTTCCCCAATGCATGTACATGCAAGAAGGCTCTCCTTCCCTACATCCTACCACTCCAACACTATACTTCATCCTCTCATTTTCGTCCTCTCCTTCTACTGCATTTCCAGAGCATGTGTGAGAGAGAAAATACAAGTATGGTGGGAAAAAAAAAAAAACCATTCTTGGAGAGAGAAAGTGAGTTTAGAAGTGAGTTTTCCTTGATACTATTCAACACTTGGCCAAACTCTTAAGTGATGAACAATAAATTTCCCTAGAGTGTTTAGATACTGTTCCAAGCTCACCAATCTGGAAATCAAAGCCCCCATAACTTCCATTCATCGTCTTCATCATCCCCACCTAAGTTTATTTTCGGACAGATTACAGGGGGTCTGTAAATCTGCATTTTTCTTAGAGTTCAAGTCGTTTTTAAGCTTAAGTTCCTTGATGGAAGTTGTAGAGGACTTCAAGGCCTTCGATCTGAATACAAGAACCACCAAAAAAGGTTTAGAAATGATCCCGATATGCCTGCCCGAATTTCCTGTTCGAGTATGATGTTTTGTTTTCAAACAGCTCACCGTTCCTCTAAAGATCTTCGTTTTTCTCCTAGTTCGATTCGGTTTTAAGTTTACGTTTCTTCATCAGAGTTGTAGAGGGTTTGAAAATCTTCGTTTTGATACAAGAATCACCCAAAACGGTTGTGGAACGACCCCGGTGTCACAGCCCGAAGTTGCTGTTGGAATATTTTCGGATAGCACAGTCAGTCTATGTAAATCTCCGTTTATCTCATAGTTGGGGCAAGTTTTGGGCTTAAACTTCTTCATCAAGGTTGCAGAACACTGCGACCACTTCGTTTAAGACCCAAGAATCGTCTGAAATGATTGAGTTTTGGTAACGCTATCGCTGTCCAAAGTTTCTGCTCGAAAATAGACTTCTCACTGCCTATCGAGTATCACCGGACTCCTCACCGAGCTTTTCTTTCGAACCAAAGGTAGATGTACCTTCCCCTCTAGTCCAAAGTATAAATTAATGTATTATATAAGTCAGAAATGGAAATGAGGCTTGGAATCGAGCCCAATCAAAACTAGAGCAAAATAGGAAAACTGTCGAAACCCAATTCTATAGGTAATTTACCGGTAGAGCACTATTCACGTTATTATTATCCCAATTCTATAGGTAATTTACCGGTAGAGCACTATTCACGTTATTATTATGTTTTGATATTGGTGTTTGTACTCTCAATGATGGAATTAGATCTAAATACGGATGTGACCCTCAATTTTAATAAAATTATAGATTAGTCCCTCAAAACTTGAAAGTTTTGAAAATACTCCTAGAATAGGTTAAATTACGAAATTGCGCTCTTGTACATCATTTTTATCCCATTTGACCCGATAAGTTGGTAATTATACCTGAGCTGAAAAATATTCTTACATGTGAGAGTTGACCCGCAAGTTTTGCTAAATTACACTTAGACCTCTAGCATTTTGAATAATTACACCACGGCCTCTAAAGTTTTATAAATTACAAATTGATTCCCTAGATTTATGTAATTTCACAAGTACTGTAGACCTTCAATTGATTTGTGGAATTGTTAAGTTGCTCTTCATGTTATTTATGTTCCTTATTGATTTGAAATCTCTTGTATGTATTTGGTTGATCGATTGTTAGAACGAATATAGGCTTGGATGGTTCATGGGTTGGGTCACGTGCTTAGAAAACGTAGAAAATGTTAAGTTAAAGAACAAATGAATCAGTGGAGATTCTAATTAGGGGTGGGAATTTATGACACGACAAGATAACACGACCCGAACACGACACGAAGTTAGCGGGTTAGTATTGAGTATTTCTGACACGAAACACGTATATGACACGACCCGAGAACACGATTAGTAAATAGGTCAGGTTCGGGTTCAACCCGCATAACCCGAGAATGACACGAATCAACCTATTCGTTTATTCGTGTCGACACGGTAACCCAAGAATGACACGAATTAACCCGCATAACTTGAGAATTAACTTGAATTAACCCGCATAACCCGAGAATGACACGAATTAATCGTGTCAATTCGTGTTGGGTTCGGGTCAAATTTGTCTAAATAGGTCGTTTAAAAGTTAATCGTGTCAACTCGAACACGACACGAATATTAGCAGGTCGGGTTAGGGTTCAGTTTTTTGACACGATTACTAAAGCAGGTCATTTTGACACGAAACCTATTTGACACAAACCCGATTCGACACGACACAACACGACCCGACGCCCACCCCTAATTCTAATGATGGGACCTGGGAGGTTATCCAGCAGGATCCCAGAATTGTGGAATGGCAGAACCAGGTTATGGTTGCCGGTTTGGTGTTGTTAACTGTACAGATGGATCAAGGTTCGAAACCTTGGATATGGCGTTGCGTGATCACTCCTCATGAATAAGGTGGTTAAAGATGATTTTGTATTATAGATCCAGGTTATGGACTATATACTGTTGAGAACATGTGTGAAGGATAAAGTCCCACATCGGATAAATAGAAAAAATGATTGGTCCTTAATATACAATTGGATGGCTCACCACTTACAAGGCTTAGCCTTTTAAGTGGATATGGGTCATTCAATTTATATTGGGTCCATGTGATATGGCGACTCTGTGGATACTCCCCAACGGATTAGGCCCACGCACACGGTGAGAACCTCAGGCGGATCAGACTCCCAACAAGTGGTATCAGAGCCGATGGCTGACGATTTATGGGCACTCTCCTGGAAGCATCGGTGGTTGTGGGCTTGCACGGAGACTCTCGGAGGAGTGGGAAAATCCATTGTAACTCTCGATGGAGCAAGAAAATTCCTGGTGTGTGCGACAGGTGGCCGACAGCAAAGTGGCTCTCGGAGGAGTGGGTACTCTCGATGGAGCAAGAAAAATTCATGGTGCGTGCGGCACCTGGCTGGCAAGCAAGGTGGCTCTCGTGGAGTGGGTGCGGTAAATAAGCCCGGGTTAGGACACAGTGTTGGAGAGATAGATCAAGAATTAAGGGGGAGTCAAGTGGATCAGATCAAGGGGAGCTACGCCCAATGAATGGTTCACACATGAAGGGGAGATTGTTGAGAACATGTGTGAAGGATAAAGTCCCACATGGGATAAATAGAAAAAATGATTGGTCCTTAATATACAATTGGATGGCTCACCACTTACAAGGCTTAGCCTTTTAAGTGGATATAGGTCATTCAATGTATATTGGGTCCATGTGATGTGGTGACTCTGTGGATACTCCCCAACGGATTGGGCCTACGCGCACACGGGGAGAACCTCAGGCGGATTAGACTCCTAACATATACTCCCAAGGTTACGGTTAGTTCCTTGTAGGCCCAGTGGTACGGTTAGTCCCTGGGAGATTCATCCTTGTGAGGCAATTGATGACTCCGACTAAGCAGGTAACTTAGCCCGTTTCATCTAGGCTCCCGGGTAGGGCAAGCAAGGAGGGAGTGGAATCACGAATGGCCATTGTCTAAGTGGTTAAATTGAGAGGATTGATTCTCGAGGATGAGAATCATAGATTTCACACATGTTAAATGCTAGTAATGAATAAATTGACCGTTGTGACTTTTCTTTAATTCAAATATATGGTTTGTATACTATGTGTGTGATGTAAGGATTAAAAGGGTGGGGATTATCTACTGAGAGTCGTTCTCTCATGTTGCTATTGTTGGCCCCGACGTTTCATGCCAGGTACGAAAACAGAGGGAAGTGAACAGTACCTTCAGACTAAGAGCAAGCAGCAGAGCAAGAGAAAGCTTAGAACTTTATCCTGATTAGAAGCTCTGTTATTTAATTTCACTGTAATTTAAATTTCGGTAATTCGATTACCCAAACTATGTATTTTGTGGATGTGATCACAAAACTATCGTTCTGATGTTTAAATTAGAGATTTATGTTTAAATTTGTTTAATTAACTTAATTATTTCCTTATAAATGATTTAAATAACGTTTCTGAAAATCGGGGTGTTACAGAATTAGCACCTTTTTTTTCTTCCGACAATTAGGGATGTCCGGATCAATTTACGCACACCTAAACCAATTCCCATTCTTTGGTCCATTCAAAGGCAGGTCAACACGTTGAGACTAGAGGATTAGAAAAACAAATTTCTCGTGGGCTGATTCCAATCGAACTTTAGTCAATTGTGTGGGAAGCAAACCCACAAATTACATTAAATGACAGAAATAATTGTGGGTCTTGCTAACCTCCGCCCACTAAGTGGAGGTAATATAAACAAAAATAAAATGAGTCTGGATTTCAATACACATCTCACGAATAATAATATACTTTTCTCAGATATTAATATAAAGTTTTACACATTATCTTTCACCGCTGATTTTAGCATTTTCCAATAATTATTCATAACATGTAGGAGTATTTTTTTTTTTGTCCGCTACCAGCCTGCCGTTTTCCACAAGACAAAAATTAGTCTAAAATCTTTTATGGAAATTGGTTTTGGCAAAAATTAATTTGGAGAGTGTCAAAATAAAATAAATTTAGGGATTGATTTTGGCACTTCTAAAGAGAGTGCCAAAATGGCAAAATCAATTTGGGGAGTGTCAATATCACTTTTCAATTTTATCTGTTGAATTATTTTTGTATACAATAAATTGTCGCAATTTTCCACTTGTGTATTATTCATGTTGAAACCAATACAAATAAAATTGAAACAATTAAGCAAAACAAATACAAGTCTGTATAAGATTTACTCCCTCCGTTCCTTTTTAAGTGTGTTACCTGGGAATTCCAACTATTTTTTTCTTACATCAACTTTTATAACTTTTACATCTACTTTCCATTACTTACCTTTATCAATATAATAATACCCACTAACTTTTTTAAAAGGAATCTACTTTTAAGGGCAAAATAGGAAATGTACCCACTAACTTTTCAAAACACACACTTATTAAGGGATAACCCAAAATGAAAATGTACACACTATAAAAGGGACGGAGGGAGTATATTTTTTTGAAAATACTTCCATAATAATACGAGGCCAAATCCCATGGTAGCTATGTGCCCTCAAGTGTAGGGCTGCAAACGAGCCGAGCCTTAACATGTTCAAGCTCAGCTCGGACATTTTTAGGGAGGCTCGAGCTCGAATCGAGCTGGAAAATCACGGCTCGAGCTCAGCTCGTAAAGGATTTGAAAAGCTCGAGCTTGGCTCGTCTTAACTTGGTAATATATGAACGAGCCAGCTCGAGCTCGTTAAGAGGTTACACATTGAGAAAAAAAAAATCATCCAGATTTTTCATTCAACAAATTTTCGATTCACATCAAGCCCAAAATTGACAAGAATCACTCAAGATATATAACATTAATTCAGGAAAGCCTCTGATACATGTATCATCAAGTTCTCTTCAACAGATTTACTCACTTTGCGAAGTGGGTCTTTATGCTCATATCAGGTTAAGATTTGTCTCAGATGTCCTTCCACACTTGAGATCGATACCTGCTACAAACGGTTTCATCACATATCAAAACGTAAGTGAAGAAGATATTTCGAGAGAGGGCTCAACATCAAAAATTGAGATTTCTTACCAAATAATGAAGAAGAT
>JAXBDA010000268.1:0-98368 GCA_036023075.1 Gaultheria prostrata | reverse complement strand
ACACAACCACACACCCTCTCACATGTGGTGGGGCCCACCCCATGTGGGACCCACAGTGGGCCCCACCACATGTGAGAGGGTGTGTGGTTGTGTGTGGTTGAAAGTGTGTGTATGTATCATTATTGATAAGTCTATTCTAAGCCCTTTCGTGCATATCCCATTAAGTGGATCTATCTTCATGTTTCACATGAATATGAATAATCAGAATCGTTTAATTTATTTAAAATATTTTTTTAGAAGATCCTGTAAAAAGATTAACTCAGTCAGATCGGTAAAAGTCTAATAAATTTGTTAAAGTTTAGGTTTGTTCGATTTAGGAAAAAAATTTGAACGAATCAAATGAGCTATCTGACTAAACTGATTTTTCTTAAAAACCCTTAAAAAGAATATTCTAAATAAATAAATTGAGCGACTATAATTATTTGTGTGAGATTTTAAGGACACAGTGGGGTGTGAGCGGAGATTGTGAGAGTAGACTTATGAGATACCCCTGCCCCTCTGAAAAAGGGCGCCCTCGTCGAAATCGAAACGTCCGAGAAATATCAGAGAACTGGCTTCCAAAATTTATGATGGCCGAATCCAACTCTGAGCCCTTACTGAACCACGAACAAGACGAAGAACCTCCGCAGGAGCAGGACGGCGACGGAGGAAATGGAAGAAGGACTACTCGCATCGCGTCTCTCGACGTTTTTCGCGGCCTCTGCGTCTTCGTAAAGCTCTTCTCTTTTCTTAATACCTTCGCCAAACTTCCACTTCCATCTTGCATTACACTCCTCTTTTCGTTTTGTTCTCTTATTTCGATCGCCTCCCGCGTGCGATCGAAAGGTGCCTTTTTTGTTTACTTAATTATGATTTATGAAGTTGACCATCAATATGGAAGTTGTTGTTGACAGTTTGTATCAACAGATTGCTCTCTTCGTTTTTCCTTGATTGGAATTAGTTTGCTAGTCAAACGTTTCGCATTGTTTCGTTTTGATTTTCGTAGACAGTTTTCGTTTCCAGTTAGGTTACCAGTAACTGTAGAGGAAGACAAAGTAAAATGTATTTTCGATTCGAAAATAGACAAGTTCCTTTTTTTTTCTCTTTTTTTTAAGGCGTCATTCTCCTATCCTTTTCTGTTTTTTTTTTTTCTTGGCAACCAGAGTACTGTTTTATTCTCCAAAACGAGTAATCATCAATTTGCAAGTGAACTTATTTGAGTGAAAATAATTGCCACTGCTACATTCAAGCAAATTATTATCCGAATAAAAGTTTTAAGCACCCAGAAACTTGGAATTTCTGTTCATGCCTCCAATGGGTGCAGGCATATGGTTTGTGCACTAAAGTTATTGTGCAGCGGAATTAGTAAGTCAAATTATTACGTGTGAGGCTAGAAATACTGTGATATGACTGTACAGATGTTTATTGCATTGCATTACACGCTTTTGATAAACTTGTTATGTGTTCATCTAACCGTAGAATTGATTAATCCTATATAAATAGTTATTGATCAGCTCTTTGTCTGCATGTAAGTGAAACGGTATTCAAACAGGAAACCAACTTTTAAGTGAGGTTCGTTCTTGCATTCTTGAATAAATTAAGATTGGAAGTGATGTAAGATTAGTTCTGTATGTAGATGCAATTGTGCATCTTGCATCTAGAGTGTCAGTGCAACTAGGATAAATTGAAAATAAGCATTAAAACATGAGCCTGGATCTTTACATACAGGGTAGCAACTTCAGATCGTTGCTATGACGGTAACTAATGAGTATAGAATGTTGTTTGCTTTCAGCTTATGATGCTCGTGGATTATGGTGGCTCCTTTTTTCCAATCATTGCTCATTCCCCATGGAGTGGTGTACACTTGGCAGACTTTGTGATGCCTTTCTTTCTTTTTGTTGCTGGATTTGCTCTTGCACTTGTTTATAAGGTACGGGTGGTACATTTCTTTTCCAGTTAAGGGATCCATATAGGATCCTTATATTTAATCCTGACATGTGATAATTAACTTAGGTGCTGTATCAGTGATCACATACTGGTATGAATGTGTGCTCACAACCCTCTAATTCTGTAATCAATAGTGATGCTATTTTCCATTGTTCGGACTGTTAATTGATTATTACATCCAACCGTAAAGGCTCCCTTTCTATTTCCAATTTCAGAAAGTTTCAGACCGAGTAGATGCGACACAAAAGGCATTGATAAGGGCATTGAAACTTTTCTTCCTTGGCGTTCTTCTTCAAGGTAATATTGTACACAGCTTTTATCTTCTGCCCTTGTGTAATAGGTGAACTCGTCAATTGGGTAATCGAAGACAATTTGTTACGAGATGGGGTTTGTCGTTAATGTCGTGCACAAATTGAAATGGATCTTATCTTGGTAGCTCCTTACTCTTTTGAAAGATTTTCTTGAGAGAGGAAGAGAGGCTAAAACAGGTAGAATGGTTCTCTTTCATAGACACTCTCAGCCTTCATGTATGGGACTGTCAAACCAACTTAGATGGTGAGGGATGGCACATCATTATTGCGCGGGAGTAGGTCAAAATTTGGTAGGAGAGTGTCAAACAAACAATTTGCCTTTGTGGCTGACTGCTGGCATGAATTGGTGTGAGCAATTCTGATTCTCCATTTGTTGAGCACATTGTCTTCCTTGATGATCTGAATGTTCTCTTATCTAAAACGTATGCTGCTTTTACCTTTGCCGCGATGTGCTGCTTTTAGTAAGTTACGTGGATTCTGATTCAGGCAGTCATTCTCTGATTGACCACAAGATTTCCAGGTATTGGGAGACATTATGAAAGCGTGTTGTTTCTTTTCAGGTGGTTATCTGCATGGAATAACTTCTTTGACCTATGGCGTTGACATCCAAAGAATACGTTGGATGGGCATCTTGCAGGTCTGTTTCATGTCACTCTCTTGATTTTTTGTGTTGATTAATTCATTCAACAAAAGTTATCTTTAAGTGCCAAGGACATCTCATGTTAGAAAGTAAAACTTCCATCTCCGCCACTAGTTTGTTGATGTGCATTTAACAGATTACTACCCTATTGTAAATAGATTCATTGGACCGCTTCACAATCTGAATATCATGTTTTCTGGGAAATGGCAATCCAAATATATTTCATGTTGTCGCAAGAAATGACATTCAGTGATCCATCAAATTCTTCTTTCACACATTTTTTATTATCGGCAATTCTGATGTATTTTGTGTCACTCAATCCAGAGGATATCTATTGGATATATTGTCGCAGCTTTGTGCGAGATATGGCTTCCGTGCCAAAGGTGGAGGGGAGTAGGAATTTTCAGGAATTATTCTCGTCACTGGTAAGCAACCATATTTTGAAACAAAGCCAGGACTGGTTAAACACACTGAATCATGAAGACGAATACTTGCATGTTTACCCTTATTCATTCAAGTTACAAGAAACTGTCAGAGCACTTATTCTCAAGGACAAGGTTAATTGGTTAAAGCAGTGTGATGAAAAGTGTTATTTTTCAGATTTAGTAGAAGTCTGCATTATTATAACGAACTCAAAAAACAGTAAAGAGCTGACTTCTAATTGCTTGCCCCAAAATCAACTAGATGCATGCCTAAATTGGCATTTTCAGTTTATTTACTTTTTCCTTTGTGATGACATGGCCTTTATTTTGTAAAGGTTAATGATTGTGAAACTAATTAGCACCAGAGAAAGAAAATTGCAGATGTGGTTTACCGAAGTAAAGACTTAAAGTACGACTCAAAAGAATGGAAAAGAAAAAAAAAAGACATGCCAATTACATAAAGTGACGATATCCTTTTTTTATTTTCTCCCTCGTTCAGTATATGCCTTTCAATAGTTGGTGACGATTAGAGTGCTATCTTCAGGTACATTGCAGGTGCATTGTTGGTAGTATACTTGGGCTTGACATACTGTTTGTATGTTCCAGATTGGCAATTTGAGATATTGAACCCAATTTCTTCTTTTTCGCTTCCGACAAACAGCAGCTTTGTTTATAAGGTATGAGCATGCTCTATTCTCAACTTTTGCAACGTCTGATATCTGAACTTGACTCAGTCTAAAAGAGTTTAGGGATATTGCTAGTCTTGTACATTTTATTTTTCGTGTGTGTGTGTGTGTGTGGGGGGGGGGGGGGGGGGGTTGATTTTGGTCTGACGTCCTTAGAACACACCTTCAAATATGCTTTTCATGGCTAGACTCTTTATTTCCTTTTGACATATGAAGAAACATAGAGTTCGGTCAGTTTTACAGCAGAGAAAGTGCATTGGGTGGAATTATGTTAACTGCATATCATCAAGCTACATAAGCAGAACTTTGACTGTGATCATTACGATCTTCGTATTTCTGAAGCATGTAATTTGATAGGGAAAAGTTTTTTTATTGTTTTTGTTACTTCACCGTACAAAAAAGGATGTCTATGCCATTACTGTGATTCTCAAATACTTATCACATCATGCTTCTGTTCTTTCCTCTATGTGGTATTGGGTCCTAGTAGCAGAATATTTGCTGATATGCGAGTACTATATGGATAAGATTATCATTCATAATTCAAAATCTTGTTAGATAACCTATAATCTCCATCTTTGTGGGGTTCATGAGATTAGGTGACATGTTCTAAAAGAGGGGACCTTGGACCTGCCTGCAATGCTGCTGGAATGATAGATCGTTATGTTCTTGGTATTGATCATCTGTATCAAAAACCTGGCTACAGAAACCTGGAGGTAACTTTTACTTGAAGTTGAAATGAGGATGAATTCTTGCCAACGTTTTACAGTCAATTCATGCGGACGTCATCTTCACAGGAGTGCCACATTTCCAGCAATGGCCAAGTTGCAGAGGATTTGCCTTCATGGTGTCATGCTCCATTTGATCCTGAAGGTATATTAAGGTAACTGATCTGATCCATTATTTTTTCTTTTTCTTTTTTCCATGATACTTCAAAACCTCTTCTTCTTCTCCTCCTTTTTTCCGCTTCCACTCTTCTTTAGACGTTGTTTGGTTCAATTTTTGCGACTGGGTTCCTGTTTAGCAAATAGCTTAGGGGCTTTATTTCAATCGCCATTCTGCTTTCTCCTTGTACTTCAAGCTATGCCAGTTTTAGGTTTTAAATTTGTAAGTAGGAGTTTATTCTTTTATACCACATCGTTGGTGTTGCTGATAGTTTCATCTAATAGTTCCTGTACCTTGTCTACCATTCAGTTTTGGTATGTGGAACCTTTTTTTACCAATTTGCTTTTTCTTGGACACTTTCTTTTAAGTTGGCTGTAATTTGCTTCCGGATAAATTCAATCTATGTCTTTATGGCCTTCCTCTTGATCCTTAGTTCCTTCACCATGAACATAATCCTAGTTTTTTTGGCTTCCTTTGAATGATTGAATCTGAAACCAAGTATTCCAACCCTCGAAAAATGGATTTTTAGTTTTAGAGGGTAATCCACTATTTGGAAAACTGGTTATATATGTTGGTGCTTTCATCATGGTTCATTATATTGGACGCATTTAGTTTCTTATCATTTCCTTCCTTTCATTGTCACGGCATCTTTGATTTATTAATACGTTTGGCTACCCAAATTTGTTTACTATGCTCATCTCATCAAGACTTTATCTGAGCTACAAACTTGCATAGTAAACAAATTTGGTGCCAGGGTCGAAGGGAATGCCCTCCCACCCTATAGTTTTTGGAGAATTGTGTAACTTCTTTCCTTCCAGCCCTCTGGTTTGCTTTGGCCTTTAAGTGGTGGCTGCTCCCAACTTTTGATATAAAAATTCTGACCCCAATCCTTGGCATTTGAGTGCCATGTAAAGGTTACATCTGGTCTTCTTTGTAAAGCTACTTCACTCTGTAGGTTCAATTGTCCAAGTGGATTGTTGTCGAGCTTGGAACAAAAATCCATTCGTATTAATTAGCTTTTATTTCATGGCATAACTTGCATATCGGATTATACTTGGTAGACTATCATTCGAATATATCAGAGGAAGATGAATCCTAAAAACCCTCAATTTGTTAATTGTTATCTGCACTTGGCTTCGCACCTGGTTGGTGTTCTGGCTTTAAATCTACATCTAGAAACTAAAGGCATGGTCATCAAAGTTTTTTATGCACTCAAAAGTGCAAAACGTTATAATACAACTCTAATCAAGTTTCCTGAGGTGGGTGGGAGCGTCCTCTCCACTCACTTCCTGTGAATGACTGAGCGATTCATTCGTTCTCATTTCAGTACATTATGGTCTCTTTCTCTCTCACCCTTAATCGTTTATGATACTTCATAATATAATATAGCTCACCTTGGTGCTTTACATTTTGCTGTCATTGTTTCTGGGGTTGTTTATTGTTCTGTTGTTATTGCTATATCATAGTTTTAACATTGTTGTCACATGAAGCTACGAGGTACCCACAATAACCATTTGGATCAGTTGTTATATGATGTCATTTGTAGCTTAAAATTAGGTTGGAACATCTCATGAAAGTCTATTTTAGACTTATAGCGTAATAGCTTACAAATGATTCAGGCATTTACGTTGAGTATTTTGAATTAGACATGCATATATACGTGGAACGGAATGCACTTCATTTATTGGATTTACAAGGGGTTAATTTGTACCATTGGTAACTTGTGTTTGAAGCTCCTTGACCGCTGCTGTGACGTGCATAATTGGTCTTCAGTATGGCCACATTCTAGCAAAATTACAGGTAAGCATCTTTGCACGAATAGACGGGTCACCAGTTCTGTTCTTTTCTTTTCATTTTTTTTGCCGACTGTGGAGGGAAAAGCAAAGGAACAGAAGCTGTATGATATATCTTGTTTTGACTTTAGTTTAATTATAAGAAAAACAATCCGGAAAGGCAAATGTGGTACAATTCGTGGATCAATGGCCCTATATTTCTAGATCAATTACCTTATATAATGGTATTTTGTTATACTTCAGTGCACTCCATTGATGAAGCTGAACTTCACCACATTTAAGCAGTGTCCAAGAAAATAAGGGATGTGATTTTCGCACCCTCCAAATTGATTCCAAAATCAGTGCCTATATGGACTTGATTTTGGCAATCCAAAAGGGAGTGCCAAGATCAATTTGGAGAGTGCCAAAATCAATTTCCGAAAATAATTGCTTAATACGTTATGTTACATTACTAGAATCTTGATATTTGCTTCGGGTAAGAACATCAACGTGGTCTACCTATTGACCCCAACTTATTGTCAGTGTAGGCTTTTGAAAAACGCAACACAAATGAAACAAGGAAACAGAAATAGACAGTAGGCCCTGATGGCAAAATTCGAATGGACTCTAGTTTTCATTCATTTGAATAACCTTCATAAACCGAGGTTTCATTTTATGTCAGGGATTCAAATCTAGCTAAGTCTCGTGTATCAAACAATTAGTGAGGGCTACATATATTCGTAGGCCCTACATGTCTAGTTAAATAATCAAATTCATGCTGTTTTTTACCATGGCGTCCCATGTGAATATAAGTCTTCCCCTCCCCGGCATTTCCATTTACTGCAAATTTTGCATTTCTTCCATTTATATATGGAGGGATCTGATGTGTCTTTGTGTTGCAGGATCATAAAGAGCGGTTACACAATTGGTTAATAGTTTCATTTTCATTGTTGGGCCTTGGTTTGTTCCTTGCCTTAGTAGGTATGTTTATTGATGACTGGCCTTTTTATGATATAACTTGTTATTACGACTATCTAAAAAACCACCAACTAAATTAGTACTGAAGAAAAATTATATAGTGAAGGATATAATGATAGTGTCGACATGAATTTTCTGTATTGGCAAAGTTAAGCATGAATCATGATTCTCCAAATTTAGAAATCTTTTCGGAATTTAGTTGAGACTGATGATGCTAGCAAATTGAGTGATGGATACAAAGTCCAGAATTTGCGTAGTTCAAGGTGCTGAGTCTGAGATACCGATACTTATTTATTTCCTTCCCTTCCCTTTTCCTTTCAGGCATTCCTGTGAACAAAAATCTCTTCACAATCAGTTACATGCTGGTTACATCTGCCACTGCAGGAATCACATTTTCTGCTCTATACATACTGGTGAGAACATAACACTGGATGGTTCAATACGTAAGGACACAATTTTCGGAATTCATAGTTAATGTTTGAGCAATAGAAACTTCTTGAACCGTCAACTTTTCGAAAGACTAGTGGGTGTCATATAGCAGCTGTATATTTCAAAGGACAAGGCATTTGTCCTCGAGACCAGTACTTTGTCTGACTCGTAATCCTAGGTATTATCTTTCAAGTGAGATGAAATCATAGATTAGTGCATTTTCATGTATTGAACTTAAAACATTTTGAACGGTCAACAAATTAGTTAAGATGAACTCCATTAGGCGCTTGAAAGATTACGAATGCTCACAATGGACTTTTTGAAACGTCAACTTCGAGTAGATATGTAAATCTTGAAGAAGTGTTTGGCCTTTCAACTGTGCTGCTGTGCACTTCTTATGCCTCATGTTTTATGTTTAATTATTTGTGGACATACTTTCGTTGTTGAAGACATAATATTTAAACCAGTTTGCTCCCTATTTGTTTCTCTTGCAGGTAGATATTTATGGTTACAGATATTTGACATCTCCTCTGGAATGGATGGGAAAACATGCTCTAAATATTTTTATTCTCATAAGTTCTAACTTAGCTGTTATACTAATCCAAGGATTCTACTGGGAAGTCCCTGAGAACAACATTGTAAGTGTTCAGATCAATAAAAACTACCAGCCAAATCATCCATAAAATTACCAGCCAAATCATCTTATGATGAAATATGAACACCGAATGAGTATGCCTTATTCTCTCGTTCAACAGGTTCATTGGATTGTGACACGCCTTCGACACTCTTGAGTCTTGACAGTCATAAGGTAATCCATGTCCTAGGAACATATTGTTTATCTCCCTAGTATTTTTTATTTTTTTCTGTTGAGGCCACATGGTTTAGTATTTAAGAAACTGTCGGCAGTTTTGTCGTTCACGTATGCTTGGATCGTGGATTCGTTCAAAGTAAGGAAAATGATTATTTTCATGGTCGCGAAGAGTAAATTGCTTGTCACATATATTATTCTGTTTTCGAACCATTGCTCCTCTTTGTAAATTCCTAGTCTAAGCATAAAGCTTTAAGAAGGGAAAATAGCAATCAAAGAGCACATTTAAACGTCAACTATTGAAACCCCTGTGATTTGTATTCATTTACCAGTGATAAAAAGATACCTATTAGCACCAACAGGAGAGGCCAAAAGGCCCAAAACGACCATATGTTCATGCCCATGTTTTCAGGATCTATTAAGAGCTAAAGAATTTTCGGGAAAAATCTTGACAATACTAATAATTTCTGGTTTATGCATAAAAAATAAAAAATAAATGAGTTCTGGATTATGCATTGCTGCACCTTGTGTTAATGTTCAATGATTTAAGGGGTCCACTTTATCTTTCTGACATAATTAGGCAGTTGGTTAATTATGATGTGTTTGGCAGGGAACATTCCAGATAGATCATTCTCTCTTTTGCTAGAAAACCAACATTATATTCTCTTCCATTATTATACGGATGCACCTCATTGTCACTGAAAACTTTTGGATAAGCCCCTAACCAAGGAAAAACTATTCGGTGCTTCTGGGGTACCCACCAAACATTGCAAATTTTGGAGGTTTGAACTATTTTTCTCGTTTCCAGTTGAAGAGAGACTTATTTTGGTTTGAAAAGCTATGCAGCCCAGTCGAAACCATAATGATTCGTGATTGCATACGTTTAATATGCAGTTCCTTTTCACCAAAAACAAAATAGAGGAGTAAATGGGAGAGTTTCAGGTCACATGGGAACCTGTTATTTGATGAGGTCACATGACCTGTCTTCTCACAAGATGTCATTTTGATGAAGCAAAAGCTTGTACTTCATTGAGTGCTTTTGGTGCAGTGTCCCTTATCTTCCATATTCACGCGAAGCTCGTACCTAAGTGTACGAATCTCGTATGAATGTGCGGTGATAAAAAATCTCGAAACACCACGTGAAAAACTCTTTTCCCACAGACGAATGTGAGCTCTGGTTTCTTATGTACATACTATATGCTAACTTTGACTCGTTTTACCATGTTATCTAAAATCAAGCATGAAAATCAAACTTGACCATCTCAAGGCGCCATGAGTTGCTGCCGTGCTCTCTAAATTGGGCTTCATATTGACTCTAGAAATGTGGTCAGGTACTTTATTCGCAAAATTTGACATGAAAAATAATCTAATAATTATAATTATTAAAAAAAAATACTCCAATTTACTCTGGATGGGAGCTCATTCAGACTTGAGACAACACAACAACTCTCTGTCCAAAATTTCATATCAAGAGGAAAAGCCAAAGCATGCTCTATTAGAAGGCCTCCAATCCATCATCATACTAACTCGTAGTATATCATTACGACCCACCACCCTATTCTCTACCGAAAATGGGCGTCGCTTTCAATGAGGTGGGTGTGGGTCCGAACCCTGCCAACCAAGGGATACCCCTCACTCATTCCACCCCACCCAAAACCCGAACCCGAAGCTGTAAATACGACCGTTGGGTACTGGCCAACAGAAAGGATCAATCAATTCCAAAAGAAAAGTAGTGGAGTCCACTCTCTCTCTCTCTCTCTCTATTATCCAACGGTTTTGAGAAGAAAACTCGGGAACCATCCACTCGTTTTCCGTTCATGACACGTGTTATAACTTGGCTGGTTTATGCTGACACAGATTTTTCAAAATTAAAAAGGTGTGTAGGAGTAATTCTTTCTTTTCCCACATCTCCAACTACTTTATCCACCCTTCTACTACTATACAAATTTCCATACGAGCATATAATTAGTGAGTTTGTTGTTCACATAATTAAATAAGGTTTGATTCTTGAAATCAGATTGTAAATAAAAAAAATAAAAAACTTGTGAATTTCATTGTCATGGTGCGGATGCTCAGCCTTTGATCGGGCTGAAAAAAGAATTATTTGAAATAAAATTTAAGCTGATCCGAAATCCTTGACCATCAAAAAATAAAATTTCCACATAAATAAGTATGTATATAAGATTGTTGAAATTGTGTCTCGATGTATCGTTGCATTTTCTATCATCAAGTTAGTTACAGACAAAATTTTAGTACTCCACTGGAGAGTCTAATAATTTAACTTAACTGATTGCAGGAATAAGGTTACTTTCGAATAAAAATAGATTATCTGCCTTTCTCAAAGTATAAAGCACAAGTATAGATTAGATTAAAAAGTAGAGTACATATTTTAAGAAACTTCATTGTGTGTGTCGCCCTAATTCGATGCAATCATTACAAAGCTCTCTAATACGTAACTCACTGCAATGAAGATAAGTTTTTCACTGGGAAAAAGTACACAGAAAAGAATGTGCTTGAATTTTTCAATTGAATTGATCAATTTCTTTATATACATTTGTAGTCCGTACAAAGTAAAATGTTGAGCGTGCGTGCCAAAACAATTCACCCGCACCGATAGTAATCTTAAGAAATACTGTATAAATCACATTATTCCTTAATGAATGCTACTACTATTACGTAATGTGTAAATGATCACCAAATGCACATTAATACTCCATGTGACGTACTAGTATTTGAGTCTTTGACCCACAAGAAGAGCCTAGCTAGGTTGGATGACTGGTGGATATATATGTGTTGCCAGAATTAAGGTTTTAGAACTTAAACGGATAATTAAGAACAATATACTACTTTGATTAAATAAAAGGACTACTTTGACGAAAGGTCCTTCTAAAGAAAGAGAGTTTATTAATTCTTGCTTCAAAATAAAGAAAAAAAGAAAAGGAAACTTTATTCTCCACAAACTCATAATTATCCATAATTTAAATTCCCATTCTCGCTAGTTGCTACGTCGGAGTATTATGAAATTCAATACATTGAAGTTATACACAGGCTAAACTTCTACATACGAAGAGTAATTTTGTAGTTACACATATCCAGTTCGGTTCGGGAACGGTTCGGTTATCAGCTCAAACCAGAACTGAACCGAACCCGTTCGGTTATCTCACATCCCATACCATACTGCACCCATGGGGAATATTTCGGTTATTGTTCAGGGAAAAAAATCGGTTACGGTTCGGGTACCCATCGTTCGGTCAAGATTGCCATCCTTAAAGATGACAGTTTTAAAACGTAATTGAAAGTATAAGATGACAGTTTTAAACTGTCATCTTATATGTTTCCATGATACTTGTAAAACGTCATAAAGAAATCAAACTTTTAATGTCAACCCCATAGATGACGGCACCTTTAAGGACGCGTTTTGAGGGTAATTTTTAGCATTGTTGTAGTAATGGATATGTTTATGCTATATTTTATATTTTAAGTCTAGTGTCAAAAACCACTCGCTTTTATTAAAATTTTCATGGTAATCACACCCCCAAATTGTTATCTACACTTTCCTTTTGTCTTTTAGAGAAATTTTTACACATGAAAATTTCACTAGAAGATAAAAAAGGGGGTGTGGATAACAATTTAGAGAATGTGAAAATCACTCATATTCTATTTAGCTCGAGATAATGACTTATCTCGAGTAGTGGAATTTTTCGAAATACATTAACGAAAAAAATCTTTTAACAGCGTGAACTCGCCTTCAAGCTTGATCCATATTTGGAACTTGAGAATGGAAAAAGAAAAGAAGAGAAAATAATGTAGAGGAAAGTTAGCAGGAACACAATGAAGAGAAAAGGTAGAGGAAATTGAACTTATTTTTCAAATTCTCCCCTCCCTTTCTCTAGATGCCAAACAATGGAAGTAAATTTTTTTAAAAAATCATCTCTTCTTTTTTTATTTCTTTTCCATAAATTCCAAACACACCCAAGGAAACAATGCCTTGCCATGTACTAAAATGCATTTTATGGAATTTTCTATTTTATCCCATATGGTAAAATGAGAAATCTCATAAAATCAATCAGTATTTTCTCATACCATATGGAAACAAGACCCGAATTTAAGTGGCCATATCCAACAAAAAAAAACGGTTATAAAAAAAAAACAAAAGAAAAGATGTATTCAATGAATTACATGATGTTAAAAAAAAATGAATTACATGACCCACGCGACGCTTACAAGAAGGACCGTTACATTAAATATGGGTGTAAATGGGAATTCCAATCACACTTTTCCAGAGAAGAAAAACGTTAGGCCAAACGTTATAGATGAGAAAAAAATTCAGTGCCAAATGAGCACGGTTACGTGGTGTGAAATGTGCATCTTGGTCATCTAAAGGTGTTTCGAATGGTCTAGATTTTTCCTATTCTTTCTCCTTTTACTTTCTTTAAAGTTTAGGTTGTCCAAATTTTTTTGAGCAAATGAGATACGCGCTCAATCACTACGATGGGGTGCCAGCTTCGCACTGAAAAATTTCTCGAGATAGAGACAATATACGTAACCGTTGCGGGGAAATATTGTTGGATGCCAGGCTGACGATGCAGAGCTGCAAAAGTGACCCAAACCACCACCACCACCACCACATGGTCCTGGCTGTATCTATGTCCCACCCCCCACTTCCACTTCTTTTTTGTACTCGACCGTTCTTGTTACCAATCCTGTCAAATACAAGTTATCCACGCTAGAATAAAGGCATTCGCTAGAGATTTTTCTTTTGCGACCTCGCCTAAAAAATTTAGGGGTATAAGTTGCAAACTTAGAGCCCGTTTCACAAATTATCTTTTTTTGTAAACTTTCTTTTTAGGCTTTTTTTGAGTTGTTATATTGTGAAAATGACATGTCTCGTATAATAAAAAAAAAGACAAATCCAAATATATATATATATATATATATTGGCAATTTTCATTTTGTCTCTATTATGTGAAGTTACTAAATCACCCTTACACTTTACAATCACTACTCCTTCCGTCCCAATTTGCTTGCCCTTTTTTGGGAAGTGTGTTTTAAGGGATGAAAACTTTATATTGTCTTTTCGGTTTTACTTCTAAGTACAGTCAATATTACTGTGACCAATTTTATGGAACTAATTTTTTATATGAAACTCAAAATATATGCAATATAGATCTTATTTGATAGATATCAATTAGTTTTATTATACAAAGTTTTCAAAATCATAAGAACCGTTATAAATAATGGACAAGCCAATTGAGATAGAAAAAATACTTTTTAAGGGTAAAATTGGAAAGTGACATTGTTTTGATAGATGTTTTTAGAAATTGGACATATTTTGGGACATTCCAAAATAGAAAGAAAGGCTAGCAACTTGGGAAGAAGGGAATACAATATATCTTGCTTTCAAAATATAATGGTGATTTAATAACTTTACCTGATAGAAACAAAAAAGTAAATGTCAATATCAAAAATAGAGAATCCCAATATCAATTCTCTTAAAAAGACAATTCTGAATTTTGAACATAATATTCACGTTGATCAAAAAAAACAACAACATAATATTCACGTCATCATTTAAGCTACCCTCTTCCTAGTAGTAGCATTTTCTCTCTCTGGATAACCGTTTTACTCCTATATTATAGTCTAGGGAATCCCAAAATTGCCCTCAGCTTTATCCATAAAAGGCTCTCTATTACAGTATTTCCCAACCCCTACATTCCACTCAGCCTACCACTGCATTCCCAAAGCTTGTTTCATAGCTCCCTCCTCACACAGATAGATAGAGAGAGAGAGAGAGAAAAGGAAAGGAAGAAGAAGAAGATGTCCAAGGAAGTGAGCGAGGAAGGACACCCCCACCACCACCACCATGGGAAGGACTACGTGGACCCACCTCCAGCACCACTCATCGACATGGCTGAGCTCAAGCTCTGGTCCTTTTACAGAGCCCTCATAGCCGAGTTCATCGCCACCCTCCTCTTCCTCTACATCACCGTCGCCACCGTCATCGGCTACAAGAAGCAAACCGAGACCGACCCCTGCGGCGGCGTCGGCCTCCTCGGCATCGCCTGGGCCTTCGGTGGCATGATCTTCGTCCTCGTCTACTGCACCGCCGGCATCTCCGGTACACCCCCCTCCGAAACCCTTTACTCATCATCTCATTATTATTACAGTAGATAGTTAACTATCTACTAATTCATCTTCTTGTTGTTGGCAGGTGGTCACATAAATCCGGCGGTGACGTTTGGATTGTTTTTAGCGAGAAAGGTATCGCTGATAAGAGCGGTGGCGTACATGATAGCGCAGTGTTTGGGTGCGATTTGTGGAGTTGGGTTGGTGAAGGCGTTCATGAAGCACGACTACAACATGCTAGGAGGTGGTGCAAACTCCATTGCGCATGGCTACAACAAGGGCACTGCTCTTGGTGCTGAAATCATCGGCACTTTCGTGCTCGTCTACACCGTCTTCTCCGCTACCGACCCCAAGCGCAGCGCCCGTGACTCTCACGTCCCTGTAAGTTATTTGGTCCTAATTAATAAATTTGTGTCCACCATTTCGTGAGATTTATAGATTTGGAACGTTTTGAAGATGCATGATGTATTATTTTGGTTCAGGTTTTGGCTCCTCTGCCTATTGGGTTTGCCGTGTTCATGGTTCACTTGGCCACTATCCCCATTACTGGGACTGGTATTAACCCTGCTAGGAGCTTTGGTGCTGCCGTTATCTACAACAACGAAAAAGTCTGGGATGACCAAGTGAGTTGTTAATTTATTTACGTAGTATTTCTCTAAAAAATATTTATTCTTCTATGGATATGCTATGGGGGTTTTTGCTGATGTATATATTATGGTTTTTTGGTGATGTGTGGGGATGGACACAGTGGATCTTCTGGGTTGGACCATTTGTGGGAGCATTAGCAGCAGCGGCGTACCACCAGTACATCTTGAGAGCAGCGGCTATTAAAGCTTTGGGATCATTCCGCAGCAACCCAACCAACTAAAACAAAACCAAAACCACCTCCCTTTGGATCTTGATTATCTGATCTCCTTCCTTCATTTCTCAGCTCTATTTGTTTGTGTATTGGTTGTATGTGTGTGTTTGAGAGGGATGATGATTTAATGAGCTGCTGCTGCTGCTGCTGTTTTTCTTTTTCATTTCGGTTGAGCCTTTTACCCAAGTACTACTCCATTATTCAGTATTTTGTCGTTAGCTGTGGTGTATTTACTTGTGCCC
The DNA here is from genome assembly GCA_036023075.1 of Gaultheria prostrata. Lineage (NCBI taxonomy): Eukaryota > Viridiplantae > Streptophyta > Magnoliopsida > Ericales > Ericaceae > Gaultheria > Gaultheria prostrata. The sequence continues at coordinate 82,287 of JAXBDA010000268.1, read as the reverse complement.
AAGTACTTTGGTGGTGGTGGTCTTTCTTTCTCTGCACTCTACACTGCCCACTCTCTCTTCTCCAGTGTACTATTTTCTATGCTGAATGACATAAAAGGCCAGCACTAGCTAGATCCTAACTCCTAGATACCCAGCCCCGATGGTAAAAGTCTAGTTGATGGCTTTTTCATTTTGTTTGGAAGGGTTTTTGAGAATCGGTTCTCAAAATTCTTGAAAACCCTTATTGAAAACCCAAATAGGTTTTTGAGAATCGGTTCTCCAAACCCTTCGAAAAAACAAAGGGCAGAAAACCCATTGAGGAAACCGAACAAGGGAGGGTTTTCGAAATCGACGTTGCCCTTTGTTTCTCCCACATTCAGGTCATTGTGAATGTGTGGTGTGAATGGCCCTGCTTTTGAAAGGTTGGAGATGAGATAAATCGAGCTGTTGAATACTTTTAAATTTGAACTATCAGGGTTACAAAAAATCTTAGAGAGCCACCATAGGTTCTTGAGGACATTTTGGTAAATAGATATTGACATGGGGACAGGGAGAAAGGGCCCATGACATGAGCCATTCATGGACCGGTGAACTAACTTTCCAGTGGGCGGGTGGGTAAAATAGTAGGCCCAAGTCCCAGCCCCTTCTCGCGAATGGGGTTGGACAACCTATGGACCATTGACACGTGTATCTTGAAATGAGGCCAAAAAATGCCCTTGGGGCTGGAAAGTGGTCCGAACCTAAACAATGGATAGGTCTGAAATGCTGGCACATTGAAAGGAGAAATCTGGGTCTACAGACCGAGAAAGTAGTGAGAGGAGTCGGTCTCGCTTTTGGGCTAGGAAACAAGCAAGAGGACTCCCAAGACAAAGGACCAAAGCAGGACCAAGGACCAATTATTCTATGGTCATAGGTGACTGCCCCGACAACGTCGAATAATTACTGGGATTGAGTTTCCACTATATATACTATATACTTTCTGGTTTTTTTTGGTATTTTCTGTCTTCTCCCACATGAGGAAAATATCATGGTACAAACTCACCCTCAACATGACTAATTATTCTAGGATCATGGGGCATCGCAAAGATAAAGCGGAGTCTCATGTCACTAGCTCTGAAATGCAAAAGCAGTCACTCGGGAAATAAGCTAAAGGCTGATAAAATAAGATCACATTCGCGTTTCACTCATTTCTCCGTTTCTATTTATGCGAAATTATCAAATTGTCTCTCACATGTAAAAAATGGTCAAATTTAAAAAGTATGGCTAGTTTAATTTCATGTGAATAATAACCTAAAAAAAAGAGAGTGCATGAGAATAAAAAAAGAGTAATATTCATTTCAAACAATAAAAGAAGAAGAAAGCAGCTGAAGGGGTGTGTCAGCCAATGCCATGATGAAATTGAGAAAAACTTGCATGCCGAATGGGTACCGCCACGTGGTACATCGGATGCGCAGACGGATATCCTGTGGCGGTACCTAGCATACGGATATCCCGTGACGGTACCTACTAGCATTCAAGTTTTTCTCCGTGAGATCACGTGGGTGGTGGGTGACTGTGTAATAGTGGGTAGGGCCGCTTATCCAACAACAACGTTGTGCACAAAAGCAAAAGCTTATGACACACTGGAGTCTAGTCTTTTAACTCAACGAGTTCATGACTTTTTTTCTCGGTCTAATTAATAACCCAAATTTTGAAGGGCTCTATGAGGAATCCAATGTTTGGAAGATGAGAACAAGAGGTATGGTGCTAGCATACCATAGTGGTCCCCTCCCTCCACTCTCAACCTACCAATCTCAGCTTCTAACTTGAAATCAACATACAACCTACACTTTTCCTATCAATGTCAGTATCTCAAAACTTCGAATGAAAAATCTAATACTCGGATCCTTGACAAAACCTCGACAACAATGGGGGTATTACTCAATTAATTTTTTACCAATGACCACCAAGTTTGAGAAGTATCAAGAAAATGCACGCGACATGTTCGAGAAGTATCAAGAAAATGCACGCGACATGTTCTTGATCATTTTTTACAGTTAAGAAAAATATTCTTGGTTCTTTACCAAGCTTACACAATATTAGCGGGAGAATACTCGCCAAAGAAAACACCCTATATTTATCTTCAATTGTATTTATACACAAGACGCTGCAACTATTACAAAGGAGGATTTCCCACTCCTGGCTCCTGCTCTGCACACCCGCGACTTCAGTCTTGAGTAACTTTAATCGAAAATTCAGGAGTATAGAATTGCTAATGGTGGTTTTACTGTCCACCCCAAATGCCAAAGGTTAAATATCTATCATGTTATCTTTGCTGATGATCTTTTCCTTCTTTGTGGGGTTGATCCTCAGTCCTTTATGCTCATTCATGATGTGTTACGAAATTTTCGTTTATATTCTGAGCTCCAACCTAATCTCACAAAGAGCTCTATTTGCTTTGCTGGGGTTTCTTCTGAGATTAAAAAACTCAGCTTCAGGGTATTCTCTCCATCCCTGAAGGCTCTTTACTTGTTCAATATCTTGGGGTTCCTCTGATTTTTGCGAAGCTCCAGGGTGCTGATTGTCATCTGTTGGCTTCCAAGATTTTTAACAGAGTTTTATCTTGGTCAAATAAACTGCTTTCGTATGGTGGTAGAGTTCAGCTTGTTAATTCTGTGTTATTCAGTATCCAGACGTCTTGGAGTTCTCTGTTTGTGTTGCCTTCTAATGTTCTAAAGAGGTGGAGAAAAATCTTCGTTCTTGTTTCTGGACAGGGCCTGATATGAAGTCTAATGGGGCCGAGGTAAGTTGGACTTCTCTTTGTTTGCCTAAAGCAAAGGGTGGTTTAGGCTTTAGGAGGTTAAAGGATTGGAATTCCGTTGCTATGGCTAGATATATATGGGCTCTTGCTAATAAAGCTTATTCTTTATGGATTAAATGGGTTCATACGTATGTTATTAAGGACCACATTCTATGGTCCATGAAAGCTCCTGCTTATGCTTCTTGGACCATTAAGAAAAATTTTAATCTTAGGCCTTTGGGGCGGCCTTGGATTAAAAAAATTATTGTGGGTAATGGTGCTAATACTTTTCTTTGGTGGGATAATTGGCATCCTCTTGTTCAGCGATATGTGGACCAATTGGGCTATACTTTGAGAAAAGCTTCCAATGCAAAAGTTGCTTCTATTATTGATGGTAATGGGTGGAGTTGGGCTAGAAGTAGGTCTGTTGTGATGAGGGAGATTATGGGGCATACGCTGATGAGGGAGATTATGGGGCATACGCTGATGAGGGAGATTATGGGGCATACGCCCAATAATTTTTTGCCCAATGTGATGTGTGAAGATTCTGTTTGGTGGACGCTAACTCCGAGCGGTGTCTATTCTGTGTCTTCAGCTTGGAATGCTGTCAAGATTAGTGCCCCCGAAGTGGATTGGCATAAAGTCATACAGTTCAAACATCATGTTCCCAGATGGGCTATAATTTAGTGGTTGTGTGTTTTGGGGAGATTGGCTACTAAAGATAGACTTCAGAGTTGGGGGGTTGTTGACTCTGCTAATTGTGTCTTGTGTGATCATGATGGTGAGTCTCATGGGCATCTCTTCTTTTCTTGCCCTTTCTCCTCCATTGTGTGGCATAAGTTACTTGTGAAGAATGATATTTCTAGACTTGGCATGCCTTTGGGTGATGAGTTTGTATGGATTGGGGGACACAGATGTGGGACTAGTCTTCGTCATTTGCTTTTGAAGTTGTCATTTGCAGCAGCTATCTATCACTTGTGGAAGGAGAGGAATCGACATATCTTTCAAAGCAAGATTTTGGATGCTAATCATATAACTCAAGCTGTGATTGCTGATATTTGAGCTTATGTTAGCTCTTGGAGGCATTTGAGGAAGTCAGATGTGTCGTGATTGGCGTATTTTTGTCAAAGGTTTTTGCACCTGCTTGAAGTTGGGTTTTTAGCCCCAGTTTTGCTTTTCTCTTTCTTTGTATCCTAGGATTAGGATGATGTGTTTCAGATGGTTTTGATTGCCTTGTGCCTGTTTTGTATGTTCCTGGGGTATGCCCCTTAGCTCCTGTTTTGGTTTGGTTTTAATAAAATTTTACCAAAAAACTTTAATCGAAATAAATGCAGGAAATTGTGAGATATGAGGGCCTTAGTGGGTTGGTTCCCTATTTTTAAATGGTGCAAGTTCAAACTTAAGTAACTTTAATCGAAACAAATGCAGGAAATTAAAATCTGACACCATGAATAGGATGACCATATGGATTAGGTTTACATACCAGATCTAGAACTAGGCAGAAGTCACAGATTTCACAGCAAAGTATATTCTATCAAGGTTGAGTGTCACCATTTGCATGCCTATCTTCTACTCTGCTGCTAATCAGTATACTCTTGCCACTTCTCCATGCAAATGCAGACCCTACCGAATTTGAGTAACATATTATGTATTAAACGAAGTGGACTGAGAAAGAGAAAAGACAATTGTTTCGACTACTCTTTACGCTTTAAAGTAAGGATGGAGCCAGGAGAAGGGATAGTAGGGGCTATCCCCCCACTACAATTTGAAAAAACCCTACTATTACAATGAAAATATATACATATAATTAAATTATATAGCCCCGCCCCTATACGCAAAAATCATGACTCTGTCCCTGCTTTAAAGCCATATTTAGATTGATCTCAAACAATTCCATGAAGCCAACCTGCACATTGCAAGAGTGTCGTCATGCCAACCTGCGTGCAAATCAGCAACATCAACTGGAAGGGGCTATACCTTTCCTCAGCAAGGCTTTACCTGATTGCCACCACTAGCTTGAATAACTCATGATGAAACGTCAATAGAAAAGTTACTCTTAAGACGACGAAAACTCCAACAAAGATATATGGAGGAACTTGTACGACCAATTCTAATAAAGACCAGGGGAAATATTAGAAACTTGCGTGTCACCACCAGTAGCCATATGTTTACAGTAACGTGTATTACTGATAGCAATCAGTGAACATTACAAAAACAAAGGGCGGACACTGAAAACCCAATATTCAGCAAGTTGTTTATTGATAGACAGATAATACCTCAGGACTATTTGTATGTACTAAGTAGTATTTGTATCAACGAGGGAGTCAAAGCAATTGACTTAGGCTTGGTGAGTTATCTGAGAGTAGAACAGCAGGTGAGCGAAGTGAAGGTCTCATTGTAGTGCAGCGGCAGACGTCCAAAATAAAAAAGCAATCATAAGGAAGTTGTATGTTTATGGCCTTTCCAGCCAACCCACCATGGATCAAGTTAATGTAAAATGTTAACGTTTTCTTTAAGTATAAATGAGAGACGAAAGGGAGAAAATTAAAAAATGAAGAGAAGAAAATAAAAAGGACAAGCAGCTGAGAAGAGAAGTTGGACAAGCGAAGGGATAAGGGGCAAAACCTGACAAGAGTATTGGCGGAAACACTAAGAAAGACGAGGGAAGAAACAACAATAGAGGGGAGTGAGGGAATGTAAGGACCGTGTAAAAAAAATCACTTTTTTGAGAAGTTTCGATTTGGCCGATAAAAAGTCCCGGTAATTGCTCCTTGGATTTTTCAAATCACAACGGTATAATCGGAAGTTATTTTTTAGTAAAGCAAAGTCGTCTTTCATCCATTTTCTTCGGAGAAAAATGTGTCGTTTTTCGGTTTTGTACTAAAAGTGAGGGGATGAGATTTTGATGTAATTAAAATTTTAAAATTTTGGAAGTGCCATTGTTTTCAAATGGGGGGTACTTCCTTATTTTCATAAATAAATTAAAGTAAAGAAAATTCAAAATTATAGTCTTTACTTAAGTTTGGTTTATGAAAATAAGTATTGGGGCCACATATTATATACACAAGGGAAATTTGGACCTAGGGTGTAATTTTTTTTTATTAAAAGTGAAGTGTGTGTGTGTGTGTATATGTGTGGTGTATGAGAGGAGAGAGAGGGAGCATAACCCCCACAAAAAAGAGGCCGCCCCCCTCCCCCATTGCTATCCCTCCATTTTCTTCATCTCTCTTCAAATTTCTTCCTTAAATCTCTCAATCTCACTCAACCCTCTCACAAATCCTTCAACATTGGAGCATAGGAGCTTGATTTCTTCTTGGGTTTGCTTGGAAAGCTCAAGACTTGGTGGGTTTGTTGATTTGAAGCTAGGGTTTGCCTTCCCACATCTTGTTTCCAAGATCTTTGCTTGAGGTAGGGGAATTTCTATCAATTCAACTTGTAAATATGATGTGTGTGTGTGTGTGTGTATTGCATCCCCACCTCCCTTGTTCATGCTAAATCCCCTTGAAAATCACATTTCTAGTCATTTGTGGATAATGACATATTGATATCTTGCCCCCATGTGATTTCCTTGTTAATTAGTTGATACATCACTCCCTTGTAGCTCAATTTGATGACATACTTGCTAGATTGTATCAAACCCACTTGAAAATCCATTTTTGTGTAACTTTGATTGGGGAAAGACCTTGTTTCATGTTGATTATTGTTTCCCCACTTAAATTAGTTGTTGAATCTTTCTCATACACTTCATTCTATTGATATTTGGCTTTGGAATCATTGAAATCGGAGTTTTAGAGCAAAATCCCCAAAAATCACATTTTTGAGCAGTTTTGGGTGTACTGTCTGGAATTTCTGCTCGGGCGGGACCGGGCAGTTTTGGCAGTTTTTTTGGAAAATCCCTGTTTTGAGTTTTGGTCTATTCCTTCACACTTGTTTGGCCTCCGAACGTGTTTTCCACTCACATAATGTGATTTCTTGATTTGGTAATACTTAGATACTTAATAGCCATGGGAAATTCTTGTTGTTGAGTGTACTATTGCGTTGATAAGATTAACGGAAGTTTGGCATATACGGTTGGTGCATCGTATGGCTAATTGTTGAGTCGGGTTTATGAGATGCGTATGTATGGACGATTCGACACATGTATCACGTTTGACACGAGGTTAACATGAAAACTTACCAAATGGAATTGTGACTTGCAACATTGGATACGGGGCCTAAATGGTAGCCCGGGAGGATACTCGGTTCGTCCCATGGACGTTTCGCGAGGAATGTACCTTGACCAAGAAGAAAGTGGACACGGGGTCTATATGGTATGCCCAGAAGGATACTCGGTCCGCCCTCCTGGCGTGTCGCGAGGAATGTGATAATGGAATGATAATGATGGACATGTAATACCAAAAATGAGCACTTTGGACACACACGTCGTGTCGGGTACGAGTTGAGTACGGTAGTGTGAACATTGAATCACTATAAGACTTTCAAGCTTGTCTATCTCTTTTGTGTTATTTGCAAATGCTCTAATCTTGTGTCGGTCCACATCTTCTTGTCTTTACCTCATGTGCATCGCATTTCCAAGTATGATAGATAGACGTTTTCCTACTGGGCTAGTGAGCTCACCCTTATAATTTCAAATAACCAGCACGGAGGAACATGACATGGAATGCTTGAAGTGTATGCATGCATTATTTTTGAAAGCTCAACAGCGGAGTTATTTTGTCATCTTTGGACTTATGATTTTGATGAGATGATTTTGTAACTCTATTTTGATTCATCTTTTGACTACTGGTTATGTAATAACACTTGAGATTTGGTTAACTCTATTTGGGGGTGCGTGTACCCGTAGACATCGTGACTTGTTGACTTTGACCGTGTTGGTTGTATTATGAGAACTTGACTTTGACTATGGAGTTATTGACTTCCACGTGGATTATATTCGTATATCTATTTATAAAATTGAGGGCGTGACAATAGCTATGTGTCAATATTTTGAGCTCATCATTATCCCCAGTACTTCATAAGCCTAGAGCTGCAAGTGAGCTAAACAGATAATCGATACAAGTGCGAGAAATCAACAGGTATTGAAATGCAATAATGGAAATAATTTGAAGTTTCATACCTCCCAGACGGACCAGAGCCCTTCTATGCTCAGCGCCACTCTTTGAGAGACTGAGCCCACAAAGGCATAGCAAGTACCTACGGCCCAACCACCCCAGTCTTAGCGCGAGGCTTGTCGCAAGTCTCTCAACGCTGGTAAATAGCCCCAGTGTACTCGGTTGCGCCTGTTCAAAAATAGGGTCACACCGAACAAGTAAAGCAAGTAACACCGGGCCTTCTATGAAACCTGCTCCGGTGTCGTTGGTGTCCGGAGTCAGCGGGTGGCAAACTGACCGTAGGGTGCTGAGTCCACACCGGTATTGGGCTTCCAACCTAGAAAGTGTCGCAGAGCAGCCCTGTCTCTCCCCAAGCCCGAGTCTAAGGTGTAATACGTATTGTAATCAAGGGCCACTTACGGGCTGGCACAAAAAATTAGAAACAATTCCCTCCAGGTCCAACCCAAATTATAAACTTCCCACCAAGGTAAGTGGGGGAGTTTTTACCAAAATTACCCCCGGCACTCACCGCCGCTCAAAAACCATCTCCAAGTTATTGCATCATTCCAGCAACGCAAGTCCCACCATTTATGAACCCTCAATGACGTGTCACTCTCCCATTAGTCCAACCTCCTCCCTTGGATCCAAAACAAAAAGCAATTGTATTTCTTTTTCCTCCAGTATACAACTACAACAGAGAAAAAAAAAAACCAGGAGTCCAAATTTCCCCACTCTCTCTCTCTCTCTATCTCTCTCTCTACAAACTGATCTTCTTTTTTGCTAAAATTAAAACCTTATGATACTAGGATTGCTCCAGATTAACTACATCCAACTGCGAATTTCTTATCAAGTCATGGTTTAGCCGCCACCGGGGCCTTTTTTCGGTGGTTCCAAAGTTTGGCCGCCGCCTATGAAGATGAAGACGAAGAACAAGAAGAAGAAGTACGTCCCACGATTAGAAAATCGCAAAACCACGAATACAAATTCGCATTGTTCAAATCCATAGGGGCATCGGTCAGTTTCAATTTTAAATTGATCGCCTGTTTTTTTTATTCTCTATGAATTTTTGGTGGTGCGAATTTTCAGTCGTGCGAATTTCTCTATGAATTTTTGGTGGTGCGAATTTTTGGTGGTACGAATTGCTTCTTCTATTTTGCACTTTGTTGATTTAGGGTATCTTCTGCACGGATCCTGTGGATGAGTACCTGATGCAATATTTGATGGATTACGAGGATAGGAAAATCTGTAGGGCCATCGGTCGGTTTCAATTTCAAATTGATCGCCTGTTTTTTTTATTCTCTATGAATTTCTCGGTTTCATTTTCAAATTGATCGCCTGTTTTTTTTACTCTCTACGAATTTTTGGTGGTGCGAATTTCTCTTTGAATTTTTGGTGGTGCGAATTTTCGGTCATTGGTCGCCGGAAACGGAGCTCCGGTGGTCGGCGAGCATAGTGTGGTGGTTGCCGGAGGTTGGCGATAGTTCGGTCGCCAGAGGTTGGCTCGTCGGAGTGGGCCTGCGTTTGTTTTTTTTTTTTTTTAATAATAGACAGGACATAAATGTCATTCTATCTTTGAGTTAGACCTCACGGTAATTTCAAAAGCGCTATATCCTTCTTGGGAATTAAGGATTCATTTTCGAGTGAAAATTTGTTCACCCTCACCAAAAGATGGTGAACAAAACCCTCATCCTGATTGGTTGAAATGGGGTAGGGTCCACGGAATCAATACACTTTTTGGTAAGCATGACATCACATTGTGTTGGGATTCACACCATTTTTTATGGACCCCACACCATTTCAACCAATCAGGGTGAGGGTTTTGTTCACCTTTTTTGGGTGAGGGTGAACAAATTTTTTTTCTTCATTTTCTGTACCTAGTGGTAAAAATCTGTGTAATCAATAAATGTATTACCTGCCTTGCGTTCCTGAGCGTAGAAGCACTTTGTTGGCTAGCTGTGTGGGAGGATGTTCACGGCTTGTTCACCCTTCCTTGTAGACTGCTAGAGTTCTGCAGAGGAGGGGAATTTTGCACGGCTTGTGTTATTTCCCTCGAACGATTCTGAATCTCGTTCAAAAGTTAGGTTCCAAATTATTGGGTTGTCTTCGGAATTTAACTTCCAAACTACGGGAAACAATTCGGCAATTAACTTTCGAAATGTTCTATAATTTTTTAGGACCTAAAATCCAGCCGTGTTGAGATTGCGAAATGAAGTTCAATTTTCCCATTTTAATTTCTAGGTTGTTTGCCTCAGATGATCGGATGCAGGCTTGTATGGGTGAACTTGATGTGTCGCTCACTAGAGAACTCGGTTTTCACCAGTTCAGTTTTTTGTCCTTCTGGGTTTTATTAATTGTGTTTTGGGTGTTCTTGTTTTGTTTTCTTTGTTTCTCTCATTCTCTAGCAATGCATAACTGAGTTTCAAGCATATCTTGATCATGTTCTAGGTGCTTCTATATCTCAATCGTTTTCAAGCAATTCGGTTATTTGCTTTTTGCCTTTTTTATTTTTCTTTTGTCTGGCCTTCAATGCATGTGTTTTAGGGTTTGTGAAGAAGGAAGATGGAAGTGGAGGAAGATGATGGGTTGTATTCAGATTTAGGGTTGGTGGTGTTTGGGTTGCAGAACTGGCTATGGTAGAAATCATGTGCAAATCTTAGTTCAGTCTAGTCCAGTGTTCCTACTCACTATTCATCCATACCTCCCGAAGAAGCTCGTACCTCACAGAATTCCAGCTGCCATTGACAAGTGGGAACTATGAACCCCTTTATTTTATTTAATGTTTATCTTTTTAAATATATCTCAGCATATTCACTCTTGGCTCAACCAGTACTGTATTTGGCTTGGTTTATTTATTTTATCTTTATTCAAAAAACAATTGCATTTATTAATTTTGCGTCAATTTTTTTGATTCATTGGTTCCTCTCAACGAGACGAATCGAACAAGTATGAAATTATAGAGAAAATTAATTATTTTTTGAATAAAGCCAAAATTAATCCAATAAACCACGTATTTTTGGCTTTATTCAAAAAAATTAAGTTTTGACTATAATTTTATACTCTTTAGATTCGTCTCGTCGAGAGGAACAAATAAACCACAAAAATTTGATGCAAAACTAACATTTGCAAAAAAAAATTTGAATAAAGACAACGAATAAACCAAAAACCGGTTTAAATTTTTTTGCCAAAGGAGACCTAAGTTTGTTTTTTTTGTAAGTATTGCAAGATGTAAACTTGTTGTAATGACAATACATGTTGTAAGTATATGCTGCATTATCATATCATGTATTCACAGTTGGGGGTTGCGTTTGAAATTAAAGGAAAGAGTACCACGCTTTCAACGATTTCAATTTTTGGATTATGAATTATGCTCCATTGTTCTGATATAAATAATTTATTTAAATCTACGCATCCCACGTTTGCCCATATTCGGATTTTGAAACTTGAAATAATTGTTTTAGTTCATATTTTAAATTCTGAATATTCAAAACAACTTCAGATTAAAAAAAATGAAGCATACGGCGGGAATTTAAATCTATTAGTTTCAAACATAAAAAACCAAAAATATTGTTCAAATTCAATATTGGGAATCCGAATGGCGGAAACAAAACGAAAAATTTAAATCTACGTCTTACCTCTTGCGTTGCTTTTACCTCCCTAACCACAATTTTCTTCCCATCAGCTTCCTTTGTCGACCTCTATGCCGCTTAAAATCGAAAATTAGAGCCCCATTAGTGTTTCTTCCATTTTCAAATATTGGAGTAGTGGGTCAATGGAAGGGGAAGAACTTTCCATTGATTGCTCCTGTCACGCCCTCAATTTTATAAATAAATATAAGAACCTAATCCACGTGGAAGTCAATAATTTCATAGTCAAAGTCAAAGTCTCCCACTACAACCAACATGTTTAAGGTCAACAAATCACAATTGTCTACGGGTACTCGCACCCCCAAATAGAGTTAAACAAATCTCAAGTGTTATTACATAACCAATAGTCAAAAGATGAATCAAAATAGAGTTACAAAATCATCTCATCAAAATCATAAGTCCAAAGATGACAAAATAACTGCGCTATTGAGCTTTCAAAAAGATGCATGCATACACTTCAAGCATTCCATGTCATGTTCCTCCATGCTGGGTACCTGAAGTTATAAGGGTGAGCTCACTAGCCCAATAAGAAAACGTCTATCTATCCTACTTGGAAATGCGATGCACATGAGGTAAAGACAAGAAGATGTAGACCGACACAAGATTAGAGCATTTGCAAATAACAAAAAAGAGATAAACAAGCTTGAAAGTTATTATAGCGATTCAATGTTCACATTACCGTACTCAACTCGTACCCGACACAACGCGTGTGTCCAAAGTGCTCATTTTTCGTATTGCATGTCCATCATTATCATTTCATCCTCACATTCCTCGTGACACGCCCGGAGGGCGGACCGAGTATCCTTCCGGGCATACCATATAGGCCCCATGTCCACTTTCCCCTTGGTCAAGGTACATTCCTCGTGAAACGTCCATAGGACGAACTGAGTATCCTTTTGGGCTACCATTTAGGCCCCGTATCCAATGTTGCAAGTCCACAATTCCATTTGTTAAGTTTTCATGTTAACCTCGTGTCAAACGTGATACATGTGTCGAATCATCCATACATACACATCTCATAAACCCGACTCGACAATTAACCAATCAATGCACCAACCGTATATGCCAAACTTCCGTTAATCTTATCAACGCAATAGCACACTCAACAACAAGAATTTCCCATGGCTAATAAGTATCTAAGTGTTACCAAATCAAGAAATCACATCATGTGAGTGGAAAACACGTTCGGAGGCCCAACAAGTGTGAAGGAATAGACTAAAATTCAAAACAGGGATTGTCCAACAATCTGCCAAAAACGCCTGGCAAACCGCCCGGGCGGAAATTCCAGATAGCACAGTAAAAAACTGCTCAAAATGTGATTTTTTGGGGATTTTGCTTTAAAACTCCGATTTCAATGATTCTGAAGCCAAATATCAATAGAATGGAGTGCAGAGGAAAGATTTAACAACTAAATTAAGTGGGGAAACATTAATCAACATGAAACAAGGTTTTTTCCCAATCAAAGTTACACAAAAATGGGTTTTCAAGTGGTTTGATACAATCTAGCAAGAATGTCATCAAATTGAGCTAGAAGGGAGTGATGTATCAACTAATTTATAGGGAAAATCATATGGAAGCAAAACATTAACATGAGTTAATTAAAAAATGACTAGAAATGTGATTTTCAAGGGGATTTAGCATCAACAAGAGAGATGGGGATGCAATACACACACACACATCATATTTACAAGTTGAATTGATAGAAATTCCCCTACCTCAAGCAAGGATCTTGGAAACAAGTGTGGGAAAGCAAACCGTAGCTTCAAATCACCAAAACCACCAAGTCTTGAGCTTTCCAAAGCAAACCCAAGAAGAAATCAAGCTCCTATGCTCCAATGTTGAAGGATTTGTGAGAGGGTTGAGTTGGATTGAGAGATTTTGGGAAGAATTTGGAGGAGAGATGAAGAAAATGGAAGAACATCAATGGGGGAGAGGGCCGGCCTCTATGTGGGGGGTTTGTGCTCCCTCTTTCTCCTCTCACACACCACACATATACACCCACTCCACTTTAATTCAAAAAAAGAAATTACATCCAAGGTCCAAATGTGAGTTGTGTATATAATATGTGACCACGATACTTATTTTCATAAACCAAACTTAAGTAAGACTATAATTTTGAGTTTTCTTTAATTTAATTTAGTTATGAAAATAAAGAAGTACCACTCATTTGGAAACAATGGCATTTCCAAAATTTTAAAATTTTAATCACATCAAAATCTCATCCCCTCACTTTTAGTACAAAACTGAAAAACGACACATTTTTCTCCGAAGAAAATGGGTGAAAGACGACTTTGCTTTACTCAAAAATAACTTCCGATTATACGGTTGTGATTTGAAAAAAAAACAAGTAGCAATTACCGGGACTTTTTATCGGCCGAATCGAAATTTCTCCAAAAAGTAATTTTTTTACACGGTCCTTTACAAAAATAGACTCAAATGTACAGTCTACACTCAAAATGTGCAGTGCACACAAAATGCAATCAAAGTGTACAGTTTACACAAAACACTCAAAATGTACAGTCTACATTCAAAATGTATACAAAATTCTCTACACAAGAATTTAGATCGTACAATTGTGCATTTTAGGCTTAGGTGTCGAGAAGAATTTAGGCACTTTGGACATTTAGACTGTACATTTAGGCGCTTTTGACCGTACAGTAACATCGAAGACTGTACGTTTAGGCATTTTGTACATTTAGACCGTACATTTATGTACTTTGGATAGTACACCAATGCCAAGGACCATACATTTAGGCACTTTGAACCGTACACCAATACCGAGTAGAATTTGAAATTATGAATTTAGACTGTACATTTTTAAAATTTAGAATTAAGATCGTACATTTAAGCACTTTTGAATTTAGAATATAGAATTCAGAACGTACATTTAGAATTTAGATCGTACATTTACAATTTAGACCGTACATTTAAATTAAGAGAATTTTAATTAGGCATCCTGTTTGGAAATTTTACTTATGTTGTCATGCTATGGGATTTGAATACTTATGTTTACATCCCAACATTGGATATTCAGACCTTTATGCCCTTATTTATTCCATTATTTACGTTATTAGTATAATGGGATTCGGTTCCTATCCCCTACCCATGGAACACAACATTATCAAACCATTCCATTTTCGACTAAAAATCTATTTTTCAAACCACCCAATCAAAAAACTTTTATTTTACTTCCCTTTATGAATTTGGCCCAAACTTTGTTACCCCGATCCGTCAAAATGAGGGGCAAAGTCGTCTTTTCGCACATTTAAAAAAAACAATTATCCTTATTTTTTTTTCAAGAAAATTACTTTTTGAAAAAATAGTTTTATAACAAAACATTTACCAAAAATAAAAAAACGTTTTAATAGTAGTTTTTTAGAAACCTATTATCAAAAATAATTTTTTTTTGAAAGCTAAAATTCCAAAATAATTTAAAAAAAAAATTGAAAACATTTGAAAAAAAGAAAGTTTTGAAAACATTTTTAAAAAAATTAGTTTTTGAAATCAATTTTGCAAAAAACGATTGTGTATAGACAAAAAGGTTACCGATTACCTACTAATAACTGAGAGGGCCCACACCGGTCCCATACAAACCATCCGAGCCGTCGATTAATTTCAAATAAATTTTCAAGTACTCTCACAAAAAATTAATTCAACCAGATAACGGTAAGTAGTTGATTTGGTCTTCCAAATTTTCATTCATACTTTTGGATAAAAAATTTTGAATGAAAAACTGAAAGATTGGATCAAGTACTTAATAGACGGCTTCGATCATTTGTATGGAATCCAAAGTGAGCCCCACTCAAAACAGAGAAGAGAGAAATAAATGACAAGCAAATTACCCGAAATGTCCCTCATTTTAACGGTCTGAGCTAGGGACTTGATTGATACTTGTATTAAATATTGGGGACTAAATATCAGTAATTTTAATATTGGGAACTAAATTGAGACGTAATTACTATTTTGAGGACAAAAAAAGGTTAATAAGCAAGAACTTGCCGGTGAACTGTCATACTCCTCGAACTCCACTCCATTGCCAAGTTCAATTTTGTGGGCGTGACGTTGCGTGCGCCATATTCCCCTCTCTCTCTCTCTCTCTCACACACACAGTATTTGTTCTTATCTATTCTCGCCCGAAGCACTTCTCTCCTTCTCTCTCTGCAGAGAAAAATGGTTGGGGCTCGACGAATACCGCTTCAGTGTCTGGCTGTGGCGTTGACCCTACACGTCGCAGTCATCGGCGGCGAGTTCTTCAAGCCATTCAACGTCACCTACGATCACCGGGCTCTGATTATCGACGGAAAGCGTCGGATGCTTATCTCCGCTGGAATTCACTATCCTCGCGCCACTCCTCAGGTACTCGCAAAAAACATAAAATAGCCCTTTCACTAGTCACCACGTTACTTAAATTAGCTATGAATTTAAGGTCTTGCTAACCATCGCACATTAGACAGCGGATGATACGTGCAAAATGCCAAATAAGTTGGGGATTTCAATGCAAATTTTACGGATATCAATACAGGCATCAAAACAATTTTGCGGGTATACATAAACCTTGTACATATTATCCACTGCTCTAAGGCTGTGGTCCGGATTTTCCTTAAATTTAAATCTTCTCCGTTCTGTATGGTGTGAAATTGATGGCCATGTGAATTGTTGTTCTTTTTATGTTTACATCTTTAGGTTACATATGACATTTGTTGTTCTTTTAATCATTTTGAGCTGTTTATATTTTACTCCTTTGAAACATATACGGTTATCTAAATTGGGTTGGGTTTGGATGAAAATGGGCTTACAGGAGAGTAATTTTATTGTAACTGTTTGTTGGAGTTGCTACGAGAATTCTACATTTTAAATTTGTTCATTGTTGGACAAAAGCATATTAGGGTGGAAGTGTGTAACTTAATTCGACAGAATGGTGAGTTTTGGAAGTTTTCTAATTGTGAGCAAGTAAACAAATTAGCGTTCTCCAGGAGATTCAGCAGTTCAACCAAACTACATTGTCAACATTTGGCTATTTTGTATCATCAAGCCGAACAATCTCAAACTGATTGGAAGATGACATCACCTCGAACTGGGTGACCTTGTCTCAAATTCAAAATTTCTACTTATTTTGTTTCTTCTGATGACCCTACTTTAGATTGTGAGTTGGTTGGTTTACCTTATGATAGCTCATCCTGACCTTATATTAGCTCATCCTAACACTGCTTATGTTGTACATGTAAAGAGGGAGAGACGAGATTGTGTGTATTATCGTGTGACCAGAAAATAGTTGAACTTGGAATTTTAGGGTGTTTTTTTCACACATAGATAGGAACTTTAGTTTGGAGATTTCTTTTGTACTTGTCGCAAATCAGGTTAGGGAGATGTTAGGATGGTTAATTCAGTATACTATTCTCCTCCTATATATATATATATATATCTGTAAATCTCTCTCTCTCTCTCTCTCTCTAAATAGAAAATACCCATGGTTGTGCGTGCAGTTTTTGACTAGGGAAATTGGATGGAAAAATGGTTGTACCTTTGTTATGTCCACTAGGGAATGAGTATAGGGTGCTGGAGTTCAGGTGTCAAACCTCCCGAAAGTGCTAAATCTAAGGAATAAGGATAGGAAGATTTCTAAGGACGTAACATGAGCATATAAAAAGTCATCCATATTATGTAATACTTCACTGAAGATATAGCAAATCAGTTAGGGATGTACTTGATATTTCATGGGTTTCGGATATGATATTACTTACCATCTATGAAGCACCGACACGGCTCGGGGTCACCGTATCGCGGTGTCCGGACACGGGGACATGGCGGGGACACGGCTGGAAACGTGCCTGGACACGCCACGTGGAGGGAGACACTGGCTTAATCGAATTTTTGGAGGGGGACACGGATGAGACACAGCAGAGAGAGAGAGAGAGAGAGGAGAAGACGAAGAAGAAAGAAGAAGAAGAAGACGAACCATCGGATGAAAAAAAGAAGAAGAAGAACCTGTACGAAGAAGAAGAACGATGCAGTCCAGTCAGTCCAGTCGATGAAACCCTCAGATCGCCGACGAGAGCTTCCAGTCAGTCGGTCGATCCTGTCGTTTTTTTTCCGCTGTGCTGCCTGCTGCTATGGCTGCTGCTGCTGGGGTAACGAAGTAAAAGGAGTATATATATGTGTGTTTTATTATAGTAGACACCCAATAATTTTAAGTAATAACACATTTACCCCTAAAAATAAAAAATTATTACAAATATACCCTTATTTTTATATTTTGCAACAAAAAATATAAAAAAATTAATATATATATATATTATTTATTTATTTATTTATTTTTCCACGTGGCGTGTCCCCCGCCGTGTCCGTGTCCCCATTTTTTTAGAATTACCGTGTCCCCGTGTCCGTGTCGGTATCCGTGTCCGTGCATCATAGCTTACCATCCATTGTGATAGGGCTAAATTTTACTCAATACTTTCAAATTTGGACTTTTTTTTTTATCAGTCTAAGACTCTAAACCTTTAGTGGATGCTATCTAGTTTGGATTTGGATAGGGGAGTAGGACACATATCCAAATCCTTACCCTTGTTATTCAGGTGGACTGGAACAGCAAGCGATAACACAACCGCCACCTCAACCATGAACTCAATTGACCAACCTGTTCAGTGCTACAAGTCTACAACATACATCTCATACACGCGTAGTCTAACCCTGAAGGTATTCAATTCATTGTAAGCTTTGGAGTGACAGATTCAATGAGATTTGATCCACCAATGATCTATCAAAGTGATCTCCACCGACCTTTCTTTCACAACTTGCAAAATACCCGAATTGCTTATTGTTATGAAACTCACTTGTAAACCAAATGTGCAACCGAGGATGGAGTTGGTGGGTGGGTTTTTGAGCCTCCTTGCCCTTCAAAAGTTTTCACATGCACGTGAGCCATAGTTTTTATTGGGTTCTATAGTTGGCGCCTGCACAAAATAGCAAGATGTCACCGTGGTTTCTACAAATTTTTTTAATTATGTCACATCCACTCGCAAGTTTGGAACTGTTATGTTTTCTGAATTCAACTCATGATACCTTTGGTACACCAATCCCTTACGTTGTTTCTTTAAAAAAAAAAAAAAAACTCATTTGGGCTTTGTGAAGAAAATATGTTTTTCCACTTGGGATTTTATGTGTTTTTTTTTTTTTAAACTTTAACTTAACAGTGGAACTTGAGGATTATGTTTACTTTTGAGGAGCATTATTTTTTTTGAGGATTCTTTCAATTATTCTTTTGGTGTTCCTCTTCCTGATTCAAGCCTACTCCTTAATCTTATGGACTTAATGGGAACAAAATAATATTCAGATAATTAGCGTAACCCACTCAGTTAAGTGTCTCTCTCTCTTCGGCTTGGTATCCGTTTCGTTCTCCACTTGCTCTGAGATCCCCGTGTTTCCACTTACACCAATTCAACTGCCCACTAAGCTAATGCAGTAGCATAGCATTGGTTTATGTAGACGGCAAATTTGCTGTTATTTTCATATTTTGGGCAATGTGGGTCCATGTTGAGTAAGTTTTTAACAATTTCCCTTTGGCTGCCGAACTCAATTAGACCCACTGATCGGAAGACAAAGCCTATCCCCATGATTGAGTCCTGGCTCCGCTCCTAACTGCTAGCCAACTTGCTTTCCGTGGTCTCGTACTGGTCCAATAGGCACCTTTCCGGATTGTCAAATTTTGGGACTTGGACATCTCACGAGTTGATATACATCATAGAGTAAGAGATTGTCCTTGGGAGATGGCCAAACCATAGACAATGCAGTTGGCAGATATACTGTGACCACCTTGTCTCTTTCCAAGCATATGCCCATAAATGACCTCGATAAATAACTTCATTTGCCCAATACGTCCAAGCAGAGGTCCTTTTTTTTTTGCTGATTTTGACATCACCGACATGACACCCAGCCTAGGAACAAGGTGCTTAACCTACTCCACCCTTTAGGTTATGAACTGGGGCGAAGATAAACATGTCAGAGGATGGTTAGTACTAAGTAATCCAGCTGCTAGCTGCTGCACCAGCTTGTTGTTATATTCTATTATATGCTTTGTCCTTAGCATCTGCTATTCTAATCTGGAAATGATCATTTTATGCCAATGGCACTATGCCATCCTTTTTAGTGGTTCCTCTATTCTGCTCCATGCCTTTTGTTTTCTTTGTGGAAAATATAGTGCTTTCCTTGAGTTTCTTCTGCATATTTGTTTGTTATTCATAAGAATGCCTGATTTCTATATCCCAAATGATGTCAGATGTGGCCTGATTTGATTGCTAAGAGCAAGGAAGGTGGGGCAGATGTCATCCAAACTTATGCATTTTGGAGTGGACATGAGCCAGTCAAGGGACAGGTGTGGTTTTTTTTCCGCCAGCCTACTCTGAGGTAATGGCCTCATATGGTTCGCTGGAACAAGATTAGATTTGGTTTACTAAATAATTCTCATATTTTTTACTTGTTTTCTCAGTATAATTTTGAAGGGAGATATGATATCGTCAAGTTTGCGAAGCTAGTGGGATCCACTGGACTCTATATTCATCTTCGAATAGGTCCATATGTCTGCGCTGAGTGGAACTTTGGGTCAGTCTCACTTTATTTGTCTATCTGATTATAGTATTATACCATGTCTTTGTTTTCTCCAAAATGAAATGGGTTACGTGTGTTATATTTGCACAATAGCGAGGTTTCAGATTCAGATATGCAATAGCATGAAATTCTGTTACACAATGCCAATTGCATGCTTAGGTTCAGTTCTAAAAGGTTGTTTTGTTTATACGTCGATGTGAAAATCTGTTACCGACACAACTGTTTTACCACTCACATGTTTATATTCAGTTCTAAGAGCTTTTCTATGCGTTGATGCTGAAGTGTATACAGATGCTGTTACAGATCCAATTGTTTTGCGGGGTGGAAATCTTTATTTTCTCTTTGGTTTCTCTTGTATAGAAGGATTTCTCTTCTTTCAAATAAATTTCAGTGTGTTCGTTGTTACATTCTTGATAATGCAATTGTACATGTAAGAGGACAAGGTGGTTTAGCATTGGAGTAGCCGATTCATATGCTGGAAGACATTACTTGAATATACCGAACTTGGGTCACAAGCTCCCCCCTAACCCACTCCCCACCCTCTCAAATTGCTTTTGTTCTTCTTATTTGGATTGTTTCCCATTATTATTCCACCAATTTACTGATTTTTTGTAAAGCTACCACCTACCAATGTTTGTTTTTTTTTTTGTTGTACTCCCTCTGTCCCGTAAAGTTGGTCCCCTACGAAACTACGTGCAATTTTCAAACTTAAAAATAATCACTTTGTTTGGTTGAGGGTTTTGAAAAGAATATTTTGAGAAATATTTTTGAGATAGTGTTTGGATGGGTTTTCGTAAAGAGTAATAATTAGAGAGAGGTGTAATAATTGGAGAGAGATAGAGAGAGAAATGAAAATAATGATTGGAGAGAGGGGTAATAAGTAGAGAGAGAAATGTGAGTAATGAGAGATGAGAGAAGAATCTTTTTGGAATTTTTTTTGGAAATGTGAAAAGAACACAGCCAATGTATCTACTAAAATAATTTTTTGATTTTTTTTGCACCTTTCAAAAGATCTCATCGAAAACTATCAAACAAGATCTATGTTGCATAAAAAAATATTTCGGTAAGTACATTATTTTTAAGCTTGAAAATTGCAAGTAATTTCGTAGGGGACAAACTTTACGGGATGGAGGGAGTACAATTTACTGATTTTTTTATATATGTCATCCTTATTAACAACTACATCCAGTTTTGGGTACAGAGTTAAGTTGGTACCACGTTACCTAATCACTGCTGGTTGGACGAAAACAAAAGCCTGTTTTGGGTACAGAAAACAAAAGCCTGTTTTGGGGTCATAGTCACACCAGCTCAATCGTGTGAATCAGAATTCGATCTTAGGATCCTTTAACCTCTTTTTGTTGATTGGAAATTTTGGGGGCTAAAGCATTTTCTTTGGTTTGGTTTTGCCAAACTGGAAGGATGACATGACATCGTTGAGGATGTAATCTATAGTGGTATTCCAGCTCTCGTAAACCTTAAGCTTTTGGGAAATTCGGTAGTTTAACATGGTATCAGAGTAGGCAATACATATTTATTTGAATTTTGTAGTCGCACTTGTTTTGGTCCGCTTTTCTGGGGAGAGCCGGGTTATACATGAGGCATTTTCTTTGATTTGGTTTTGCGAAGCTAGAAGGATGACATGGCATTATCGAGGATTTAAACTAAAATGCTATTCCTGCTCTCTAACACCTTAAGCTTGTGGGAAAGTTGGTAGTTTAACATGGTATCAGGGTAGGCAATAAATCATGTATTTGATTTTGCAGTTGCACTTTTTTTGTTTGGCTTATGTAGGGAGGGGAGCCGGGTTATACATGAGGGGAGCATGTTGAGGATTAAAAGTAACTAAATAGGTGACCGTTACGTTTAGTTGGTGGTTAACCATTGTCAGTTATGATAAAATAGGGTTCTGGTATAAGAAATGCATTGCACGAGTCATGTTTAAGGTCATTCCTCAAGGATGTATCTTTGGTATTTGTTAACTATTTAGAGGGTTAAGTTTTCAGCCAATCAGAGGAATGATGGAGCTTCTTCTGGGTCATTGTTTGTAAATGTTCACCTTTTTCTCCTAAGGCGTTTGAAAGCGACCCTCAAACTTCCAAGTAAACCATCACGATTCATGATGATACACTATTTGCCTAGAGAGTAACAGAAATTAAGATGTGCTATATTCTGTCGCGAAGAAGCTAGAATAATATTTACTTAATCATCTTAACCTTCCTAAAAGTATCCGTGGGTGAAAGATTTTTCAGATAAAGCTATTGTCCTGTTGCTGAGGTTTATGAAAGAGGTAGCCTAAAGTAGTTTCCTGTCAGGACTTTATGTTAAACCGATAATCTTGCAGGGGCTTCCCCGTATGGCTACGTGATGTTCCTGGCATAGAATTTCGTACAGAAAATGCACCCTTCAAGGTATAATATGACTTGGTGCTTTTTATTCTTTTGCACATTACAAATATTTTTACTTGATACTTCTCAATTTTGCCTGCACTTAATTGCTTTCTGAGAATGAAGTATTATTGATACCGCTGCAAAAATTTGGTAGAAGTGTAGAGTAGGTTTTCGTACCTCTAGTCATGCAAAGTAACTTCCATCTGTGGTAGCTTAGATAGGATGAACGCATTGGTTCTCTCTGGTGGTGTTTGTCGCTTGCGTTGCTCTCTTTGTGGTTTGAAGCAGACAAACAGTCCCTTCACGCATGGTATGCGCGATTTTAGGATGTGGTTCTTTAAATTGGCTTCCAGCCCGGTATGCAGGACTTTGCTCTCTTTCTTCGTCACACACCTCATGGTCTGGTTATTCTCTTCCTTTATGTTGATGATATGATCATCTCTGGTTCTGATCCTGCTGCCATTAGCTTCGAGGTGAAAGACTTGGGCCCTCTTCGGTATTTTCTTGATATTGAAGTCGCTTCTTCTCCCCAAGGGTATCTTCTGGGACAGTCCAAGAACGTTAGTGATATCCTTCACCTTGCTCGTCTCACTGATACCAAAACTGTTGATTCTTCCCTTGAACTTCATGCCAAGTTCTCTGCTTTTGATAGTGTTCCTCTTGAAGATCCTACGGAATATCATGAATTGGTGGGTTGCTTGGTTTATCTTACTGTGACTCGGCCAGATATTTCCTATGACATTCATATTGTTAGTAAGTTTGTCTCTGCTCCTCAAACTACACTATGGGCAGCTTTGTTACGCATTTTGTGTTCTTGGTGGGTGTCTTTGTTACTTCCCCCAAGCCACTTTATTGTGATAACAAGAGTACTATGCAGATTGTTCACAACTCGGTCTTCCGTGATCACACCAAGCATATTGAAATTGATTGCCATTTTATTCGCCAACATCTTCCAGCCAACACCTTTGCTTTACCCCTCGTCTCCTCAATGTTGCATTTTGTTGACTTCACAAAGACATACAATACTGCTCGTTTCCACTTTCTTCACATTCTGAGTTTTTTTATTTTTTTGCACCTTTGTGTATCATATTGTATATTTGTTCTACTTTAGGCATCTAGATTGTATCGTAATAATATCTCTTTGTATCTTCTATTTTAGGTGTAGATTCTTTGTAGAGTTTTCGAGGTTTTCCCCTATTTAAACATGTTTAGCATTGTTACAAATTATTCATTCAGTCATACAGTCCGTTTTTCTATTATCCGTTCTTCTCTTCTCTGAACTGTAACAGCATTATCATGGAAGTCAATGTATCTTGTTTTGATGTCAAGTACAGAAAATGTAGACCCTTGATTGTTCGTGTCAGTGACTGCACTATGGATTGTGGATTAAACTCTTGAGCGGTGGTTATGATTGACAGATTGGTCATACCTTGTTTACTGTAGGACGAGATGCTGCGTTTTGTTACGAAGATAGTGGATCTGATGAGAGAGGAGATGCTCTTCTCTTGGCAAGGTGGTCCAATCATTATGCTGCAGGTTATAACATATTGAAGTTATTGCCACCCTAATTTTTTGTATGCCTACATCATTAGAATTTAGTTGGCAAGATTGTGAGCTCTTTTATTTATTTTGTGTGAGTTTTATGATGTTTGTATGTAATGCTTGAGGACTTAATGACAGAGATGATGCTCTGTTCAATTCTTTCATTTTCTGTTTGCTAATGCTCCCTTTCCCATAACTGTGCTCCCTACCTACTTGGGACAAGATTAATATTTCAGTGTGTTTTATGTTGGCGGTGTAAGCTTTTGATTTCCTTTTTATGTTATGCTGTCCTTTGCATTCATAGTTCTATATACAGGCATGCCCACACTGAAATGCAAAATTGAATCAGATTGAGAATGAATACGGGAATGTGGAAAGCTCTTATGGACAGGAAGGGAAGGAATATGTTAAATGGGCTGCTAAAATGGCCATTGGGCTCGGCGCTGGTGTTCCATGGGTCATGTGCAAGCAAGTCGACGCTCCAGATGATATTGTGACTTCTTCTTGCTTTACTTTCACGTGATACTTAATTGTTATGGCAAAAAGATAGAATTGGTTTTATGATAGTTTTCAAGTCCATGAGATGATGAATTACACCAGTCCTTTGATTTTTTTCTTCATGTATTCCTTCTCACAGATAGACGCCTGCAATGGATTTTATTGTGATGGTTTTAGGCCAAATTCATACAAGAAACCGACACTTTGGACAGAGAATTGGGATGGATGGTATGATTAATGCCTTATAATGTCATTAAGGTCATTTCAACTCATGCCCAACTAATGTGGGATTGTATTTCTTTGCAAAATGAATGAATGAAAGTTTTTGAAATCGCATAATGTATGAATGAATGTATTCTGCAATTGGCTTTATCAGCTGTCATCTATGGTTTCTTGCAGCATTTTGTGTCTGTATTCTTGTTCTAATTTCTCGTTCTTGGTTTCACACAAGATAAATTTTGTTATTTGTCTTGCTGTGGAGGGCGGATATCAGGTCAAATATATGAGAGATTATGTAGCCTGTCAATCTTTTGGTTTACTAAATTTTTTACGGACAAATTGACAAGAATCACAAGGTATCAAGGCATAATTGGTGCCTTTCATTTGTTAAATATCATATACCTATGAAACATAAAAAGGATCTAAGTTAGCAACTCTTTTTTGTGTTGAATTAAGGTCCATCGTAAGGTATTGATTCTTGTCTGTGAATGAGAAAAAGGTAGGATTAGAAAAGATAGAAAAAGTGGGATGGGAAAGTGGTAGTCTTGGGGGCTCGGGCTGTAAAAGACTTCTCAAGCATTTAGTGGTTTGGAGAAACGAAAGTCAAAGTGATTAGGACTTTATGAGGATGTTTTCTAAGTAGTTGTTTATGTTAGGATGCTATGTTGCTGAAGTGTCTTCTTTTCTAAGTAGTTGTTTATGTTGGGATGCTATGTTGCTGAAGTGTCTTCTAGATGAAATATGATTGGTATTCTCTGCTCTTTTTCTTTTTCCCCTTCTGCTCTGCTGTTGGAACTATTAATTGGAAGGCGATTTCATTCCTCAAGGTTTTGTAAAATGAGAGTATATTGCTGCGATTTGCTTGGAAATTCATTAATTTATCTGTGTTGAAGGTTTACCATCTGGGGTGGAAGTTTGCCACATAGACCTGCTGAAGACCTTGCTTTTGCTGTCGCTCGCTTTTTTCAGCGTGGAGGGAGCTTTCAGAATTATTATATGGTACATGAACCAAACAGAGAAGGGCTTTACTGCTCAATAGAAAGCATCCTAAGATATTATACAACTAAAAAATGGCATTAAAGCATTGTAGTTTCGATTGTTTCTTCTTTGCAATGTCTTTTTTTCAAAAACTAATTTGGTTTGTTTAATGTGCAATCCATGTTTTCATTAAACAAGTCTCCTTCTTGATAGAATGTGTTGCATCAGTCTGTATCAAAAAGTTTAAAACTTCAGAGGTTTTGCCGGAAGTTAAATACACACAATGGGGCGATATTTCTTTACTTTCCATCTAACTTAATTTATCAGAAATCTGTCTTTTGTTTTGGTAGTTGCGAGTTACTAGCTATCAATGTTCATATACTGGATAGTCTTTTATCCCCTCAGTTGTCAACCAATGTGATAGTCGACACAAAAGAGCCAACAGCACTAATGCACTATGCAACATGACCTTTCCTAACTCTTGAATGGATGTCTCTCGTCTTTGCATACTGTTGTTGCTGTGTGTCCAACACAGCTTTTCTGAGTTATGACAATGAGTTAAGTCAGCTTGGCAGAGTAAATTGTATTTAGGGTAATCCAAGGAAACCTCGAAAAGGGCATATTTTAAGGGTAATGGCACATATGCTGCATATTGACCACCAAATACATGGTTTCCCTTATTTGTGAATGCAGTTTTTTGGTGGGACAAACTTTGGCCGGACTTCTGGGGGTCCAAACTACATTACTAGTTACGATTATGATGCTCCAATTGATGAATATGGTAGGTTATACTCAGATTAGATAATCTATCTGTTTTTGGTTAGGAACTGTAATTCGTTAACGAATTAATGTTAGATATATGTGATGCTTGGCTTTGTTCTTCTTCACATCTTTCAAAACTCTTAATTGAGATGTTCTTTTACTAATTTCACTTCTTTTGCTGTATTTTTTAACATAGGATTACTAAAACAGCCTAAATGGGGGCACTTAAAGGAGCTGCATGCTGCTATAAAGCTTTGTGAACCTGCTTTAGTTGCTGTTGATTCACCTCAATATATAACATTGGGACCAAAGCAGGAGGTTTGTTTTAAACCTCGACTATCCATGGATCATGCTATCAATTTAAATTTAACTGTAGTGTTCTGGCATACCGAAACTCAGCTTCCAACGTACTCAATTTTTGAAGTTCTGGGAAGGCAATTCTTATCTTCAAAGATTTCTTTACCTAGTTATTCTGGAATAACAAGTGTTTCCATGTTTGTGGCTTTAAGATTGACCATTGCTCATGTTTTTCTTCGTTGTTTGACTATTTGGTTATTTGTTAGGAAATGGATGGGATTAGTCAACTTGTTTCTTCGTTATCATTCAGGTTGCACATGGATGAAATTGCAGAAATTATTTCCCAGTCCTTGAAAAACAAAATAATGGGTGGAGAATAGTTAGTTTATGGAGTTACAGTAATCCACATTTTGATATAATTAAGCCTCTAGGAATGCTGGGTCATCCGATGCGAATACATACAAGTCCATCTTTGGCAGTGTTTCAATGCAGGTGTTGTGATGTGATATGTCAAAAGGACTAAATTAAGAAGAAACACTGTGGATCTGAACTCCCTGTCTTCTTATTTTTATTTGGCAGAGGGTATGGAGTTGGTAGTGCTTAATGTATCCCACAAGTGGATAATTCATAGGAAATTCAAATCTGCAGTAAAATTACTGTCTTTTCCCCCCTTTTTTGATGAGTAAAATCAGCAGTAGAATTACGCTTTCATATTACATTTAGTAAAAGAACTATGTAGCTCAGTCTATTGTTTGGAAAAATGATACTCCTATAAGAATCTCCCGTTGTCTTGAGCAGATGGAACATAATTGTCTTCTTTTCAATTTACTTCTTGACTACGTAGCATGCATACGTAAATGGATACAAACACAAACAAGGGATTTCTAAAAAATTGGGACACGGACATTACAGGGGACACGGCAAAAGTAAAGTAAGAAACAATGAATAAAAATATTTATTTTGTACCAGTGCAAATATAGTTATGTGTATAAGCCTCAAGCATCAATATTGTATATGTGTGTGTGTGTGTACAGGCATCATATATACATCGTATTACACTTTTAACCCAAAATATTCGAAGTGATACACATTTATTCTCAAAAAAGTTTTAGAAATTGCACCTTTATCGTGTTCTTGCCGTGTCCCCCTAAAACTATAAATTAAATTTAATGGGTATGCCACGGGGAATGTCCCATACGTCTTTTGTTGTGTTCCCCGTTTGTCCCATAGTTGTCAAAGGCGAAAGGCTCACCGAGTCCCGTGGGGACTAAGGTGAGAGGCGAGGCGTGCGTGTTTTTGAAGCGAGGCGCACCTATGCGAAAAAATAGCATACATCAATACTTTAACTAATAACACTTAGCCAATAAGTTTTAGATAGCATGCCATCCAAAAGATACATAAAAACATCTACCAAATGTCAAATAGTTTACGGTTCTCGCATAGAGGAGAATTAAAACATCGAAATCGACAAAACACAAGCGTCCAACATTTTGATCGAAACCCAAAACCCAAGAGCTGATCGAAACCCAAAAACGAGTTCAAGTTTGCCTTCGGTCTTGCCAATCGAAACCCAGAAACAACTTCAAGTCTGCCTTCGATAGACAGATCGATTTCACAGCATCATTTGTCGAGAGAGAGAGAGATGATCTAGGGCTGAGGCTGAGACTTTATTTCGAGACCCACAATCGACTTTTAGAGACCCAAAATCGACGGCCAAGGTAAGATTTGTAACCTGGGTAAAAAAAAATGTAGGGCTGTGATTGAACTTCAATGAAGCGCACTTTTTGTGCACCTCTCGCCTTGTCGCCTTTTGCACCTTTGCCTCGCCTTAGTCAAGTCGCCTCGCTGGGTGTACCCCAGGCACAATGGGTGTGCTTCGCTGCGCCTCTCACCTAGGCTCGCTTTTGACAACTATGGCTTGTCCCCATGTCCCCTCGTCGGACATAGGGACACGTCAGCCTCTTGGAGCTTAATAGCTTCTCCATAAAATGTTTCCATCATAAATTTTGAAATTCGCGCATTTCTACCCTACTTGTGTTCTACTTCATCTTCGAAATTGACGCAGATGAGTGAAAAATTTCAGGCACATGTGTATCGTGAAAATAAAAGTACATGCTCGGCGTTTCTTGCCAATATTGATGAACGTGATTCGGCTACTGTGACATTCTTTGGTAAAGTATATACGTTGCCACCATGGTCAGTGAGTATATTACCAGACTGCAGGAAAACGGTTTTCAACACTGCTAAGGTTGGTTTGTGTTTCTTAATATGTAAGACAATTTTACTAATCAAGAAGCAGCATGTCAGATATCATCATGAGCACCTTTTTCTTTGGGAACTGCTAAGAGTTACCTTGATATTATTCGTTGTTTGATACAAGGTCGGTGCACTGCAGAAATCCTCTATTCTTGGCTATCTGTTTCCCTTGCTGAGTGCCCCTTTTTTTGTAACTCATCCTAATCATTCCCCACTTTTATGTGTACCATTTTCCTTTTCCCCATCCCACAAGAAGAAAAAGAAAAAGTCTAGTTAAGGGGGCCAAGGACGAGAGAGATGCATGTGTGGAGTCTTGGATTTTTGGAACTTAAGTTCTCTGAGGGTTTTATTTATCACAGATTATTCTGTGATATTGTTTGGGATGTATGCAGCTTTTTGGCATAACTAAAAAATGAGTCCTAATATATAAGACGCATCACTCATCTAGGCTCAAGTAGCTTGGCCGGCTTAATTTTGTGTATAAATATGATATTATGGTGCTAAACTGCTAATGCAATTATTTTACTATCATGATCATCATCTTACCAAGGTTATCAACTTCCATTTTTAACATGCTATCAAACAGTTCCATTTCTAATTCTTAGTGAAGGATGTGTGGATATTTAGTTTTATTGCATGTTTTTTAGGATTGTTTTTGTCATTTCAATATTTGGAGCAGATTGGAGCTCAGACTTCCGTGAAGACAACAGAATACAGTTTGCCACTTTCCACAAATGTTTCTGCACTTCAACAATTACCGAGTCAAGATAAAGTTTCACTTATCTCAGAAACCTGGACGACTGTTAAAGAACCAATTGGTGCCTGGGGTGAGGACAATTTCACCGTCAGAGGTATACTGCAGCATTTAAATGTGACAAAGGACCGTTCTGATTATTTGTGGTATATGACCAGGTACAGTTTATCCATGTCTTACAGGTTGAAAAAGTGCCGTCAAAATCGCAGTATCATTTTTATGCTCCTACATGTTACCATCTTTTTTTTTTTTTTTTTTTTCCGTAAATATATATGTTACCCTCTTGTGTAGCCAATTCACAGGTTAGTTAGCCTTTGGCCTAAATTATTTTTGGATCTTCTGGACCGAGTCTTTTTGGTTGTTTATCTTTATATTTATTAGCTTAGGTACGAGTCAAATGTTTTTAGATTAATCGTTCGTCTCGACAATGGGAATCACAAAAGTATATAGACCAAAGTTAAAAAATGTTCATGTGAGACGTCGTCAAACACACTGAAAGACTGTCTTTTTAGAAATTTTAAAGTTCGTTAGTGAACTTGTTTTTCAACTTTGGTCTATATTTTTGTACTTTTCTGATTCCCTTCGTTGAGACACCAATGTGATATAAAAATTAGGGTGAAAAGCTGACGAAGGGGTATTCAAAAAAAATAATAGAGAAATAATACTGACCGTCTTTGACAAAAATTAATTTAGTTCAAACTCAACCTTAAGTGATAATGTATCTCTGTTGCTTTTTGATTGGCAGAGAAAACTTGCTCAAAAGGATAAAAAAAAAATGAAATCATTACAATAGGGAAAAGAGTGTATGGAGAGAGTTTTGAAAAGTATAAAACTCTTCTAAAGTACTATTGCTACTCGTAAAAACTCAGCCTACCCGCAGCCTCTCGATTTTTAATATATAAAAGACGACATAGCAAAAGAACCTAATAATAAAAAAAGGGAAACTTGACCCCAACCAAAATCCACCAAATACACCCAACCAAAAGCCACTATTTCTTTTGTTGGCGCCGATACCTAAGGTTCCCTAAAGCCATCCTACCTTGAAGACCTGACTATTATCTAGTGATTTTATTGGTTTTTAAAGCACTTTGACTACCCTATCAGTAATAAGAACTCTCATGTTTGAAAGCTCGTAAAAGTAATTGTTTAAACTCTGCGTTTGCATGTTAGAGATCTAAAGTTCTTCTTAACTAATACCAACCAAAATTTTTGGAGCTGCCAGATGCACCTTCCTCTTCTCTCATGACCATGGTTTTAAAAGTAGGCCGCAACCGTCACATAATGCCATTTCACAAAGGCATGGGTCATTTCCCGCTACTCACCATGGCCAGTATGACGGGGTGCATGAATTTCACAGGTGTAACCGCTGCAAAGGGCGTTAGGGCAACGTAACCTTTTTTTTTTTGCTCTAATTCTGTGTTCCTATAATTTGTTTAGAAAATTCTCCTTGTCTCCACTTTTTTTGTTAAATTAGTTCTCTTTTTATGTGTTGCAGAACTTTTACAATTTCGTTCTCGTTTATGAGTTATGTTCCCCTGATTCCTATTCATTATTTGGATTCAGAATATATGTTTCTGAGGATGACATCTCATATTGGGAGGATAATTCAGTTGAGCCTGCACTAACGATTGATAGCATGCGTGACCTGGTGCGCATATTCATTAATGGGCAGTATGCAGGTACATTTTAGACATCTTTTGTGTATCATTGCGCATTCCCTTGCTTTTTTGACGGATGTTCTCTGTCAAATAGGTTCATGATAAATATGCTAGTGTGTTCCATGCACATGCATGGTTCTAACGCCCAGCTAATTTACAAACACCTGATCCTTAAAAGACATAGGTGTACCAAATCTACTTGCCAAATCATATGGCATTCAAGTGGAAAAGATTAAAGAGAAGGAAAAGAGTAGTACACCTTTTGTACCTAGATTGTGATAGGATAATGATTCACACCTAAATAACCTTGAACAACTCTTAATTTTCTACAATGTATGTTCCGTAATCACCATTTGTTGAAGAAAGGGTTTCGCATAGAATTCCAAGGGCTTGTAATTCTAGTAGGACTTTGACAATATAACTGGAAACTGATTTTGATCTCTCGAAACCTATGTAATTGTAATTTACACCCCAGAGGTGACTCATTGGGAACCACTATATGGTGTCTAGAATATATGAAATTACCTCGATACAGGCGGTTATACTTAAGAAAAATAATAAAGCTAACTGCAAAACTATAAGCACGGATACTTCCAGATTAGAGTTGTATCCATATAGCATTGGTTTTGGATACTGATACTCCTCCAATACTCGCAGAAACGCAGTATCCAGCATCTAGAGATTTATTGTGAATTATTGAAGTATCTGATACGTTTCAAATACTTTCGTTCACATATCCAAACTATTACTAAAATTAAGTTCTTTCATGTTTTGTTTAGATTATCTTGTACCGCCATATTCCTTTCGTATTGTCTGTATCCTGTATTGGTTCTTCACAGCTGGATAGCTTGTAAAGGTGATAAAAAGCCTAAAATTCTACTCCAAACTTCATAATCCAATTTTTAAGAAAGAAAACTAAACAAACTTGAAAACCAGGGTTCCCTAACAATCCGTAAAAAAACCCCAACAGTATGCACTCGCATCATTAAGTTCAACTCCCAGCATAAATCACACAAAATCAATCAGAGAATGCCAAAATATATGTGGAAAACCCCTGAATGAGTAAAAACCACGGGAATGAATCAAATCACTATAATCCTTGTGTAGTTACAGATATTCCTATCCAAACAAAGTAAATTCTCCCTACGTTCTAAGTATCACCTGCCGAGTCACACATACACCGCACCCAGTGATCCTGATCGCCAATGCCTTGACACTCTCAAACCTATGTAGACACCCCAATTTGGAAATCCTCGGACATTTTTAAATCCCTGATGATGGAGAAAAATGCCTGGGAAACATCTTGGAACAATACCCTTAAGCCGTGGTCGGATGGTTCCCCAATGATGATGTGCCTCAGAAGCTTTGAACAATGGTCTTTGTGCTTAAAACCCAACGAAAATCTCTTCAAAACACACCCTACCCTACACCATCTTCTAGTACATTAAAAACCCTCTTTATTGATATATAATGTCTCAATCCGTTTTGAAATGAGGGGAGATATGACAATTTTACCAAAACGACTCTTTTTCCGACCACCTGAGGGTAAAATCGTCATAGATTTTGATGTACAAATTATTTTGTTTTCAAACCACTTGGGTTAAAAAGTAGACTTAACAAGCTTTCCAACGGTACCAACCATGAGCGAAACGGAGTTTGGTAGCACCCGGGACGGCCCCGCGAAGTTTGGCATGTTGAACAGTGCCGTGCAGGACACACAACTGTGCCGCGCGGGACACTTTGTATTGAAAA
Source organism: Gaultheria prostrata (assembly GCA_036023075.1). NCBI lineage: Eukaryota > Viridiplantae > Streptophyta > Magnoliopsida > Ericales > Ericaceae > Gaultheria > Gaultheria prostrata. The sequence continues at coordinate 49,091 of JAXBDA010000268.1, read as the reverse complement.
ATCCAGCTCTACCGTGCGGTGGAGTTAACTGTACTGCACGGTACGCTAACTGTGCCGCGAGGCACTGTCGGGCGTCAAAACAGATTTTGCAGAGTGTCTAGCAGCTCAGTTTCTTTGACAACTACAGCTCGATTTTATCATTCTTTCTTGCAAGGAGAAAAGCCTACGGTTGTAGCTCACCATCTTGACGTGAAGAATCTCGTTTGTGTGTAAATCAATCGGGTTTCTCTCGCTTATATAAACCGAGCCACACCAGGAAGAAAAACAGAGGAAGAACTCCATGAAATCCCTCTCTTAAGCTCTGCCAAAATCTCGTTCCTACTATAATCAAGCCATCTCCACTACCAGCAAATCCAAAAGCCATCCAGAAATTCCATTTGATAATTCCAAAAAAACCCCCGTAATTTCCAGTACCACTCTCGATCATCTTCGATCTTGCCAAACCTTGAACCAGTAGTTCCTTTGGTACATTGGAGCTTGGAGTAGCGGTATAAGAAGGGTGGGCCTAGAATACAAGCAAGGTTTCGTTCCAAGAAATTCATCCCGAAGGTACAAAATTCATTTCTCAGCCAAAGTTCATAACTTTGGGACTCCTGAGGGGGTTTGTTATGTTTAGGGCGACTTCCAATGTCTCCCCTGAATCTAGCAAAACAAGTTTTTAACAAAACAGAAATTATTTTGCAGTTGCTATTACCTCTAGAACAATCCCGTGAGAGTATCCAATCATATCTCACGGAATTCGTTCATTTTGGAGAGACATTTTCATTACCCAATTAAAGATTTTGGTTTTAAAAGAAAAATGTTCAAGTTTTATGGATAACACACCCCAATACAATTCCCCTTTCATCTCTGCCAAAAGCTGAAATTTTGAAACTATCCAGGAATAAACTGTGCTGCGCGGCACACTTACTGCACGGTACACTCATGTGTGCCACACGGCACACATTTAAAAGCCAAAACTTCATCTTTTGTTTCATGCTCTGTTTTCTGTGTCATTGCTCTGTTTTTCCTGTTGATGCTCTGTTTTTATGTTTTCCTCATTTTATTGATTATTACGTCAGTGCTTATTAATTAGTCGTTTCTTATTTATATAAACAAAGTTTTGCATTAAAATGTTTTCCAAAAATCCCACAAATATTTAGTAAAGACCGAATGTTTTTCGGACGAGCGGGGTGCTTTTAAATAAAACCTTCCCCTCTCGTAACTTGGCTCCCGAATCAAAAAATCTCTATTTTTCGCAAACCAAACCCTTTTCCAAAATCAGTAGCACGAGAGTCATTATTTTTTAGAACACTTTTTCTAAACGGTTTCTCGGGTACATAACTTCTTTTCCAGAAACCTGGGTGGCGACTCTAAACTTCTTTTCCAAAACCACCTTTTTCGAACAAAAAGTGGCGCCATCCACACCTTCCAATCGTATGCCTTTTGAACCCCACGAAATATGGTGATGTTGATATGAAACCCCTCGAAGATGATTATTTGCTTAGAGAATCATTCGATCTTTGAAGTTTTTTTGAGATGCACAAACCCTAGCCGCCGGAAGTGTTTAGAGATGAAGAATATAAGTGTTGGGGCTCAAAAACGTGACTGATCTCTTTTATTGACCTATTGGGTCGATATTTATAGAGCAGGCCCAAGTCAGACAAAAAACACAACTTTTGCTCTAGCGAAATCGTTGTCTTTGAATCTGTCAAGTAATGCAGTGGACTTGCTTGACTGGTTGCTTGAGCAGTTTCTGAAATCAGTCAAGTTGCTTGTTGTTTAGCTAGAATGATGCTTGAGCACTTTTCTTGAATCATATCGAAACATAGATCGAGCTAAAAACAATTACAGATTGATTTCCTTCCACACCTAAACAGACACTCTAAATAATAAAATTACAACTCAATATAAATATATGTTTTGTCATACGAAATTGCCAATACGAGTAAACTCCGGAGTTTGGACCTTACAAAACTCAAAGAAGAAGAGGAGGTGGCTCAGGAACTTCATTATGCGAAGTTTCTAGCAGTCAGCCTAGAACCAACTCTAAAGACTACTCTTCTTTGAGTTTAATTTTTATTGGGGGTTAAATGAGTTGTATCCCATCGCTTGCACATCATTCTCCAGATGCAAAATGTATGTATCTCGCAATGTATAAAACACATTGATTCAGCTCCGATATGAGACAAGATATGCAATATTATTATCTATGCATAAGATTGGAAAAATCAACTTCCTAATGTGTGTTCCTAAACTACTTGGCTCCCAAGTTTATATATTGCTATAGTACCACTTAGTATCTGTGGTAAAATAATCACTGATTATGCTTTATTTGTAATTACAAGGAATTCCAAATTATTTTTCCTACTTCTAATTTGAGTTAAATTTACTTGTTATACATTGTTTACCCCTCCCTTGTTCCTCTATGTCTTAGAGTCTCTCGGAGTGCATTTATACCTTGATGTATCTCTTTATATGTGTGGAAAAGAGTTTTTTTTTCTCTTACTAAACAATCTGTCACTTGGAAGTGAAGGAAGTAAAATTGGCGACTGGGTCAAGGTGGAACAACGAATTCAGCTTAAACAAGGATACAATGACTTAGTGTTATTATCTGCAACAGTTGGCTTGCAGGTAATCTATCTCCGAGTGTGTTGTTTCTCAAACTAATTCTGAATGCAAGATATTGATGAGGAGAACTTCTCTGGATTAAGACTAGCATCATAAAGGAATGTATTTTGTGGATTTGAGCAGATTATTGCATGTTCTTCTTTGGAAGTGTGCTGTTTATCATCAGGGTGGAGCTTTAATTCTTGTATGGCTGAGTCAAGTCACAACCAATTGATTACACAGATTTCTACCTATTTGAGATACACCAATATTTTCACCATATTTTATTGTAATCCAAACAAAAATCTTAAACCAGAGATCAGGTTTTAGGGTCTTCATTATTGCTAAAATGACTACAATGAAATGTAGCCTTCTGTCGCCGACTAACATTCTCATGGATTGGTATGGGAACTTGGAAGTAAATGAAATGACTTTTTGGATAAGATTTAAGCTGAGTTTTTACACTTTTTTGGGATTGCCCCGTCACTTTGCATTACATAGTTACGTATATGGCTATGTAAGCTCTAACTTGCCTGTGTCATGCTTCGGGTCTTAAGTGTCACACAGCCGGTCCCAAGCACGGGTAGCTCACAGGGAGCTCTTAAATTTTACCAAAAGAGGGCTTAAGGCTTGATTTGGTTTGGTACTGATATGTAAGCTCTACGTTAATTTCAAAATGCCAAAACGGGTATCACCTTTATACTTAAAGATACATCGTGTCAAAAACTCAAACTACAGACCCTCTTCGACTCAAATGTCTCCTTTTAATCCAATTAAATAAAACTTGATTCACAACCTGGAGTCAATAAGGGAAACACTTAAGTACATAGAGTTTGGTTTAGTTGTTCAATGCGGCTAAGTATCTCTATTTTAACAGCTTTAGGTTTTACATAAGTTGTTGGTCAACTTCTTGACATCGTAAGACCTAACAATGTAACATACCTTTGGTTTTTGAGACATCTCAGGTTCAAGTCTTATCTGTCTTCATTTTCTCCTCATTTTCATGTTCCACGTCTGCAGTATATTTCTCGCCCTGTATATGCATAAGGATGTTTGCATCTCCAAGGATGAGACGGTTGGACATGAGGGAGGGTGTTGGATAGATTGTTGTAATTGTTGACCTCTTTTCCTAATAGCTTAAGCTCCTTTAGATGGGTTGGTCGTCAACAACTTAACAAATTCAGTGCTTTCATTTGTTATACAGAACTATGGAGCGTTCTTTGAGAAAGATGGGGCGGGGTTTAAGGGTCAAATCAAGGTTACTGGGTTTATAAATGGGGATATTGACCTATCTGACTCATTATGGACTTACCAGGTACCTTTTTTTTTTTGTTACCTTATGTTCTCCATTGTTTTGGTTTGAACATGGATTCAGAAAGTGTCTCTAAATATGCAGCCAGTCTCTTAGCATGTGTATGTCTATGCATAATTATGGTCTAGTCGTTGAGTTGCCATGTCTCTTCGTATCTGCAAGCATGTTCTTTCGTTTCTGAGCTGGTATTTTGTTTGCTGGAGAAGGAATTTTTAGAAACATGACAACTCGATGACTTACTGGATGTAAATATGCAGGAATAAGACAAGCATCTTGAAAAAGCTGGACCGTACCGTAGCCGATCGATGTTGCCTTTCTAGTTGAGATTATCTTGCATTTTCTTGTATCGCGGAGCAATATTGTCACATCAGCTTCGGGACCAAGGGGATTAAGCTGATATTATGTTATGAACCTTAAATAGATCACTAAACACAAAGGATTACAGTAACTCTCCCAAATTAAAAAAAAAACAAGAAGGAAATTCAATTGCCAGTAGTGTTAATTAGCTGACTTACATTTGAGAGGCACTGGTTTTTAGACAGCATACTTGCAGTGAATAGGGCATGACAATGAAACCCATAGCTAGGAATGTGCTCCATTGTCAAACCGAAGCGTTTTGGTATTCACCTACATTTTCGTGCCTTATTATTGATGTCATGCGGAGCTTCTCCACCGTAACACTGATATGTTTTGGTATTCACACTATTTTCTTCTCTCATTTTAATTGACGTTATGTGCGGACATAAATGGTGAATGTCAGGTCATTTAGCAAATCGATTCATTCTCAAATCTACATGGAAGAATGTTTCCCCTGTATTCTCTAACTTAAGGGCCAAAGGCAACACAGACTATAGAAAGTGAACAAGATATTGTTAGTGATTGAAAATGTCCCACAACACATTGTAGGAGCAAGAACTTAATGCCTGTAGTTGCATCTTAGGAACTTAGTTTCTCGGACGCAATTTATTATTTAAGGTGCCCTATTGTGGCCTGAAGATCGCGGGTTCGATTCCTGGAAACAATCTCTCTGTTGGGGTAAGGATGTGTCGAGGATGCATCGTATGTGAACCCTTCCCAAGACCCTGTATATGTGGGAGCTTCGTGCACTGGGTATGACCTTATTTTTTTACCTGTAGAACATATCAATGTATCTTTTCTTTAAAGACACAATCACGATCTGGAAGGTAATGCTTCTTGTGAAAATAAAGAAGATGAAGCTAGTCATACTAATCTGCTGACAAAGTGCATTTGGTCAATGTGTCTTCTACATTGTGGTAAGCAAAATCTGCTGACTACTCATATTAAGTTTTCAGAAGAAGTAACGACGAATCCGATCTTGTTATTGTTCTTTGTGGGAAAAGTTTTTATGAGTTACATTTTTTCCTCTCCCATTTCATAAGCAAACAGTTTATTACCAAGGAAATAAGAGTTGCAATGAAACTCAAGACACCCTGACCTTGAAAGTAAAAGCACACGCTGTGAATGTATATCTTTATTGTATCTTCTATTTTCGGCATATAGAATCGTCCCCCGCCCATTCCCCCAATGATTGGGGACCAGATGGGTTTTGTTATTGTTGTTGTATCTTCTATTTTAGGCGTAGATTACGTGCTAGGGTTTTCTATTTAAGAGCTTGTAAGCATTGTAACAATAATCATTGAGTAATACAGATTAGTTTTTTTCCCATCTGTTATGTCACGCATGCAAAGCCTTCTTAAGTTGAACTTCTCATTAGCTCGAGATGCTAGGGAAAAATAAAACACACGAACAACCACTCTATAGGAAGATTTTTCTCACAGCTTAAGGGACTGGGTATGCTCTCCTGAAAGCTACACGCTCTCAAGATTGAGCTACATCACACTGATACAACAGCCACCTTGGGTAGCCAATAGTTATTACTTATTAGGAGTTCAAAAGAGTTTGAAGACTTTATGTTGGATTTATGATGCTTCAACATAACGTTGAAGCTTTAGATTTAAACTCAGAATTGCAACCGTCTTGGTTGTCGCATAAGAAACTTCTGAGATATCGGCCAGCCATGTAGAAATATGAACACTAAAATTAGCATGTGGTATTACTTGCAAATCAAAGTCTACTTTGTATCAGATCAAAAAAAGTTTACTTTGCGTAGTGTTTGTTGTGAACATAAGCAGAATAAGTAAACAACTAGGCCAATCAAAATCTCCGCCAAAAGCAAATGTTTGGCTTGAGCATTGGCATCATTTGGGACCTTTATGCAGGTATTGTAATGCGAAGATGAACTATGTAATTCACAATCGAAGGTGGAAGTGGCCTAGGCCAAGGAATAGAATCACTCAGCAAATTGTGGCCTAGCCCCAGGCAATTTTCATCTTAATGATCAAATTGAGGATGAGGTAGTTTGGCCCCCTTCCTCTAATGGGCGATATTCTAATAAGTCTACCTGGAAGGCCAAGAGGAAAGTTGTTAATAAAATGGCTTGGGCTTCTCTTGTTTGGTTTCATAAGAAGGTAACAAAATGGGACATTTATATGTCAGCTATGTTGGTTGGATAAATTGGCAAAATAGTTCGGACACAGAGCTTGGGATATGATGGGTGACTTCTGTGTGTCCTCTGTAACCCAGCATCTATTCTTTAATTGTTGCTTTCTCAAAGACTGTGTGTGTAGCAACAAGCACCTGATCCGGGGGACTTGTACAATCTGTACTGAACTAAGGTGGGCTGTAGGGTATTCTAAACATAACCAAGACAGACTTGTGTAACTTATCTCTGGCTGCTGCAGTCTACCTGATAAGATTAGAAAGGAATGCCAGGATTTGTGGAAAGAATACCAGGAATCCACATGGGGTAACTCTATTTATCAGTACATTGTTTGTCAAACCTGATCTTAATAGGAAGTTAGATCTGCCGGAGATGTGCTCATTAGTGAGATGCTTTAGACCATGAATGAAGGAAGCATGGTAATGAGCACAAAAATTGATTTGGGTCCTTAGGCCTGCCCTCCTTGATGCCTTTCGGCTTTGATTTGGGGGCATGGTTTTGCAGCAAAACGTCCCTGTAGATCCTCGGTTCTTGGGGGTTTAGGGGGCCACTGTTTCAGTGGTATTCTGAGAGCAGCCACTTTGTGCATATTGCCAAAGGTTAGGTCTGTCTCCAATCATCCCTCGCCCATACCCCCAATGATTGGGGACTAGATGGGTTCTATTATTGTTGTTGTTGTTGAGATCTGCCGGAGCATCTTGCATGAGTAGGAAGTTAGATCTTTGCATGAGATGAATGTTTCCAATGATTAATCTTCCCATTTATCAGTACATTGCTTATCTTACACTTGTTTTGTTAGTTGGTGACTTGGAGCATTCACCTTAATTTTTTATGGTTTTTTACTGGTGAAATAGGGTGACCAATTAGGACTGACAATCATGTTGGTTTTCATCCTTACCATGGGTTGTGATGTTGTGAGAGTTATTTTTGATAATTGTTGACACATTTCTAAAGTTTCTACAAACTCGTCATTTTGTGAGAGTTAAATCTGATATACAGTGTCTGCAGTAAAACTTTTTGCATCGAAACTGAGTACTGAGACAAGACAACTTAAATAAAAAGTAATCCTGAACAGTATGTCTTCTGGTTGACATGTAAAACTCGGTGTTCTGATTGTTTCTTCATACTAGTTTTCACTCTTCACTGTTATAATGGAATATCTGAAACCTATTCTTGAGGACACCATTCATTTTTATTCTTGTTCTACTAAGCATAGCTTGATCGATCCCATGTGATTCTGTAAGACTAGCCTTTTCAAACCTTTTTTTTTAATCTTTCACCTAATGATGGAAAAATATTCCACCAAATACTGAATGATATAAGTTGCCACGACAGGTTGGGCTTAGAGGTGAGTTTCTGCAGATATATAGCATTGTTGAAAATGGAACGGCTGGATGGCATGATCTGACACAGGACGCAATTCCATCCCCCTTTTCTTGGTACAAGGTGAATTATATGTTTTTATTTGACTTATTGATATGTGTATTGTCAGGAACCATTACTTTGTGTCTGATTATTATCTTTTACCAGGTAAAAGAAATTTGGCATCATACCATTATGTGATTACAAGCACTTGTTAATCATACTTAATTTGATTTGGCCATCTAACAAAAGAGCCTGATCTGGCTCTGCTAACTTTTGAATGACAAATATTAGCTGGCCCGACTTTCTATGTGAGCAACGTTTAATTCAGAAATCGTGCTACGATGTGCTTGATAGATTGCAAATCTCGATAAGCTTAGAAGTACTATGTTCTCACAAAAAAGAAAAACAAAAAAAGTAATTCATGAACTCCTTTCACAAGTGTGCTTATTGCTCTCTTGTTATTCTTAATGCTCTTAGTAAGTTAATAATAGATGTGCATGAGGTGTCATACATTGCTTGTATACTCTCTCCAGATGACAAATGCCGCTTTGGTTCATTATTTTCTGGCTTAAGGGGCAAATGTTGGGGGGTTGAATAAATGTTGTAGTATTGTTTTGTGTCAAAAAATTTCTTCTGCAATTTCAAAAGATTTTAGTTGAATGAGTGTTTGCTTGGCGGTTAATAAGAATATGAAGTTATCTACCTTAATTGGATTTATAGCCTTAACGTAGCAGAATGAAGAAACATGATTCATGTAGCCTACCCAATTGATCGGTACATGGTCTAGGTTTTTTGCTTATCGAGTGATAATAAAGATCACAGAATATGATGTCATTGACAAAGATCCGTGAGAAAATAGATTCATGTAGCTGACCCTATTTTATATGGACCTAAGGCTCGGTTTGGTTTTCTGATTACTACGGCTATTGCCCAAGGAATTTCATTCTTCGGAAGGATGCAACCTTTTAAGTTGAAGGTGCTATCTTTCCTTGCCTTTTGATGGGAAGTTGTTTATTTATTGAAAGGACTATTGGAAACCTTACTTTTTCCAAAAGTTCTGACCATCTCCAAACAAAGGTTTCATTGGTTGAAAGAGGCGTGTGTGTGTCTATTTCAAAACAGCATACCTTCGTCTTTGGGTACGTCTGTTTGGATTCTTTGGAAAGGACACCAGTAAGTCTTCTCGTCTCTTATATGTTGCTACAATTGTGCATCCACAGAAATTCATAAACGTCCCTGCTGAGAATTAGTGATCGAAGGCTAAACCTAGTCCACGTCTTAAAGCAGTCTCGACTTCTCGTTATTCCATTTCCTTCTGTTCTACCAATCTCAGTTTTGATTCCGGCAATAAATACGTACGTAGGTTAGTTTGTGGGTTTCCACCCTCTGGGATGTTAAATGGGACGCTGAGGTTCTAAGACAGATGTTTTTTGTTCAGCGAGGTACATTAATTTTAGAGTGCAATACGAAATATTGGGCACGGTCTTGGTTAGTTGTCCCTGTAAACATCAGAAGTCTATTTAACTGATTAGCTATACAAATGGACATCTGTCTCTTCTTCCCTCATTTGGGCATGAATAAACTTTTTACTCTCTCCTGGTTTGGCAGCATTTATTGCATGCAGTGGTAGCACTAACTGTAATCAGCATAATGAACCATTTGTTTGTAATTGATATCACTTTTATTGGGTTCTGCAATATCTTATCCTTGAAGACGCAATTATCTTTTTTCTTTTTTTTTCGCAAAGTTGTGCCTCTCTAACTATGTACATGTTTGATATTACTCTTATCAAGAAAACAAAAATTAGCAAAAGGAGAAATTTCTAAGGGTGTTTTGTCCTTTTCCTTTCCTGGTCCATGTAGGCGTATTTCAAAGCCCCTGATGGCACGGACCCAGTTGCCCTTGATTTGGGAAGCATGGGAAAAGGCCAGGCATGGGTCAATGGCCACCATATTGGAAGATATTGGACTAAGGTTGCCCCAATAGATGGATGTCAAAGGACTTGTGACTACCGTGGTCCATACAATTCAGATAAATGCACAACAAATTGTGGCAAGCCTACTCAGATCTGGTAAACTTTGATCTGAAGAAATTCGATAACTATTTATCTCCAAGTTCTCTTTAATCATCCCTCCATCCCAAGTTGTTTGTCCGTTTTAGGAATCCAACTTATCAACGTAACACATTCTTTTTTCTTCTATAAGTAACTTATCAAGGAAACACAATCATTACATTTTTCAAACCTTAATTTTCCAAAATGCCTTTTAATTCTAGTTGGGCTTGTCATTTCTCTTCAAAATAGAAAGCAAAATGGGAATACCTTATGTCCTTTTACTTACCAAAATGGACAAGTAATTTAGGTCAAGCCAAAAAGCTGAACAAACATAATGGACAGAGGAAACAGAGCAATGTAGAACGAATTGCAAATTTAACCAGTGGGACAGAGGAAGCATGCAATGTAGTACGAATTCCAAATTTAACCAGTGGGACAGAGGAAGCATGCAATGTATTACGAGTTCCAAATTTGATAAATGCTTCTTCTGTAATACTTGGTCAATCCCTCATACATGAAAGCCAAATAAATGCAGGCGTTCTGACATAGCCTTTGCTTGTCCATCTCCAGGTACCATGTACCAAGATCCTGGTTACAGGCATCCGATAATTCACTTGTCCTCTTTGAGGAAACAGGAGGCAACCCACTTGAGATTTCAATCAAGTCACACTCTACCAAGGTTGTTTGTGCTCAAGTGTCGGAGTCCCATTATCCACCTCTTCAAATGTGGTCCCATCCAGATTTTGTCAACGGAAAAATATCAGTAAATGAGATGATCGCCGAAATGCATTTGCAGTGTGATGATGGCCATAAGATCTCCTCCATTCAATTTGCTAGCTATGGAACTCCTAGGGGCAGTTGCCAAAAGTTTTCCGAAGGCATCTGCCATTCACCAAACTCGTTGTCTGTGGTGTCTGAGGTCAGTATCAATTATGTTTGTGTGCCCAAATGTGTTTACATTTGGAAGCTTACCAGTTGTTTTTAACCTTGAATGTGAGGAACTACTATGATGTAGTAATAGGAGACACTATAATGCTCTGGAACTAACTGCCGGGTAGTTCAATGGAGTTGATATATCTTTCTTGAGCATTGCTGATTTTATTTTTGGCGGATAGACTCTTTTCCTGCTAAGATAGTGCTGTATATGTTGTTATTTTCTGTTAGCAGTTGGTTCATGTGTTTGTTTTATTTGGAATTTTTTTTAGGCCTTGCTGATACTGTTGTTTACCAAGGGATTGATTGTAGAGGTTTGCCTTAGTAATTATATTTAAGGGTTGGTTAGGTGTTTGGCTTCTAGGATTGTTGCATTGCATACCAACTATAGCCTGGAACCTCAAATCCTATTGATTGTACAGTATGTTTCTTTCAAGGAAAAGTCTATTAACACAACATTCTGCACATCAATGTGCACATTACGCAGATGTAGCATTGCCTCATTGATTGTTGTAAGATAGCATCTCACTTGATAGCGATAAAGCAGTCCCACATGACAATGTTTTGCACGTTGTTGTGTTACTAGCTGTATTCTTCCGATTAACCCCTTATGATTTTCAACCGAGGCAGTGGCTAGCATTGCACCCCTCCAGCATCATTTGCGGCTCATACTATTGTTTGCTGTGCATGAACTACTGCAACAGTTTACTATTGATTTGTATTTGTTGGTGGTAAAGTATTTTTTTGTATAGCTGCTAGCCTATGAATCATGAGCAATTCTAAAAGGGTGTCATTTGTATCCATATCGTGAATGTTCTGATACCATCACTCAGGCTGCTCACCCTTAGTAATTGAAAATTGTTCTTGAATCAAAGGATTTGTTCTTTCTAATTATGTTTGATGAGGATTCAAAATATTGTACTCTTCAATTACTGACATTGGTTATTGACTCAAAGTAAATTAATTTTAGTCCAATTTGTGCTGATCATAAGTTTCTTCAGTCATTGACAAAGAAATTTGTTGGAGAATACTCTTAAGGAATTGCCACAAAATGTAGATTATGAATCATTTTGGCACTCCTTTTTTTTTTGTCTCTATTCATAAAATGCAAGAGTAACTTTACCTAACAGAGACAAAAAAGGGAGTGCCAATAGAAAAAAGTGGAGTGCCAATATCACTTCCCTGTACGTAATTAAGCAACCATGTCTTTCGAATATCAATTTCTATACCAACGGGTGGAGGATCTCTAGGAGACGCACAAAATACTTCACACAAAAAAATCATCTACCAAGTGCAAAGCCCCGGAATCTCTCAGAGACGTAGAACAAGCATATGGTGTTCTTTTGAGTCATTTGGGGCTCTTCAAAATCTTACTCAAACTTCTCATTGGATAATCATGATGCCTCCCATATATCAAAATTCTCAAAATTCTTGACCAACAGTGCTATCGTACCAAAGTGAAGGGAGGCGCGGTTGAACTTGTGGTTATGATTCTTGTGAGCTACCAACTGATCATTTTGGTTCAATAGCATACCAAAGTGGAGGGAGGCGTGGAACTTGTGACGTCAAGGTTATGTCTTGTGAGCTACCAAGCTGCTCTACTTGCACAGGGGTACAATTTAAAAAGGGGCCTGTCTTCCTCATTCGTTGAAATGGAGAATTTGGGAAATTTTCTGTTCAGATATATACCTTTGATTGAATAGGAAATATTATTAGTAGCTTTTGAAAATGCCAGGAATTATAAGAAATCTTCTGATATGTGGTTGATACTGGCTAAACTTGTTCATTGTGAAACAATCATTATTGTCATTATTTTTGAAGGATTCGACACTCAACTCTAGAGGTTTGATCTAAACTCCGATGGAGTTGAGATTATGGCATATCTTACATATCTTGGCATTTAACTGTTATTACTATGGACATGGATAGTGTGTCAATACTTCGTTTACTTCTTGGAGAAGAAGAAAATGATGGTTAGTACTTTCCATTAGAAAATTGTAATGGTTTCTAACCATTATTGAGCTTTTCTATAATCTTATACTAGAAACAATGAAGTATATATACTAGTGTAAATGTATTCTAACCGCACCTGCATTCTACCTTTCTTAATTTTCCCATAGCGCCATATCTGTATTGGTGTCAGTATTCATATGCTTCATAGCTGTCAGGTTAACTGGTAAGGGTTCTAGAGCTTTGAATGCCGTTCTGCTTCCTTAGGATTGACATGAATTATGGGTAAATGGGGTGTTTTGGGGATACATGAGAGCTCCACCTGTGTTGTACTTAGTGATGGATCAATCCAAAGAATTCTTCATTTCTGTGGCTATAGATCGATGTTTATGTTAGTCTGATGAAAAACTTTTTTTAAATATTGGCAGGCATGCGTAGGAAGAAATAGCTGTGCCATTGGAATTTCTAATACCGTGTTTGGAAATGATCCTTGTCACAGCACAGTCAAGATGTTAGCAGTCGAGGCCAGATGTATGCCATCACAAAGCATTGGCTTCTCAGCTATGAAGTGAGAAGAAGCTGATGTAATGAATGGAACTAACAGCTTGTCTGATGTAAAGGAACTGTACTCTTTAAGGCTTGGGAAAGTTACATTGCATAAACAGGTTACGATGTTTTGAGTGTTCTTTCATAACAAATTTGTGGGATAGCACAGTTTGGATTCAATTTTGGGCATGTTATTATGTAACCTGTTCTATTTGAATCCAAAATATGGAGCTTGCGAAGAAGTCAATAGCAAATATATGTTTGCTGGTATGGATCATTGATGTATATAAAAAGGAAAAATGTATCATACATTTGTCTTTACTGGCCTACTGGAAATATCCACATTTTCCTTGATATGCAAAAAAATGAGAAAAACATGTCTCAGGAAATGCATGATTTTTTTCGATTGCATATGGTGGCCTATGAGATCCAATGCAAAGGAGACTGGCGGCGAAAAGATACAATATTGCTGCTATCGTGCCAAACAATGTCGCGGAAATGAGAAAGAGAGAATAATTGGTTCAACACTTGTTCCAGGTTAAAGATCATGTTCTTTTGTCTAAGGAGAATTGATCAAGTATTAAGAAAGGTAGATGAAGGGTTGTGCTTGTGAGAGAAAAAAACAGGCGTTAGCGACTGTTGCATATAATGGCTTACATCGTTAGCAGGCCTGGCCCTGGGAGCAAGACCATCAGGCGGCTGCTTAGGCCTCCAATTCTGGGCCTAAATTAGGGTCCCAATTTATTGGTAAGTGATACGGTGTATGCATTATCTAGTGTGTGTATATTGAAACATTGGCTGTGATAGGTCAATGGTTGTCTTTTGGGCCCCAATTTAGGTCTTTGGCTGTGGGAAACATGGTTCGAATCCCGCCAGATTTATTTATTTCTTTCTTTCTTTATTTTTTTTTTTGCCACAAAAAAATTTACTTTTGTCAGTTTATACATAGAATGCATTTTTACTTTTTCTTTTGGTTACAAATAGCTTGCCACAATTTTTTTTACTTTTGTCAGTTTCTAAATAGAATGCTCTTTTACCTTTTAAGTTTCTTAACTTTGTTAAAATTTGATTCTTCATATTTTTATGAACTATGACAATAAAACAGTTAGTAGATTGATCATACAAGAGAAATTACGACTTAATTTTGATTTTAGTGGACTTATTCACTAATGTGATATGTGTTTTGTAACCCGTGGTCCCGTGCTTAGTGATACAGATGAATACTAAATGAAAATATATTATGTCGTATGACCTCAGTTACTGTAATAAACTTAGCAAAATTTCTTTTAGTTGACCTTTGATACCAAATTTTAAGACAAATTTTTTTGAGCAAACATAAACAAAATTTTCAAGGTTAACTTTATTTTCACAATTGAACAAAAAAAAAACACTTTGTTTCTTTAAATTTGTTGATAATTATACTTAGGGCACCATTTTACAAACTCATTTAAGACCCGGGAATCTCAAGGCCGGCCCTGACAGTTAGGAAGAAAGAAGCTCCAGTTTTTCTGCATCCCTCATTTTATTCAAATATGAGGAAAGATTTGCAGTTTTAAGATTTTCAAACTGAGCATTGGGGATTGTGGTGAGAGAGTTCCTATTCTTGCGAAGTGAAACAAATTTCTCTTTCTAATAGACTATATGCAGTTCTTTTTGTTGGGAAAATACGGAAAATAGAGAATTCTAAAGAACAATTCCATTCCAAAATCACAACAAAATCGGATTACATAAATTGAATTGAACAATATGGAAAACGTAGTACGAGATACAGAGTGGTCTAAACGGAACAATTGAGTCCTGTGTGATACCGTAGTCTCCTTAACAAAGATTTATCGTCTACTGTGGGTGGTGTTGGATTCACTGGCGTCTTCGTCCCAGGGTAAAACGGCTAAACCACAAGCCGACGGAACACCACCATCGAATGCCTTGGCAAACTTACTTGTGTTTTCCACTCTCTCTCAAAGAACTGTATTTCGGAATTGAATTATAGAGTACGAAATTCTTATGTGTTCAACAAGTCCGAGATGAGCAATCTATAGGCAAGTCAAGCCAAGCTTGCCCCTTAAGCTTGCAAATACATGAATGTGGAAAATGAATTGCTGAATTAAATTAAGCCAATGACTCTCACCACAAGGGGGAATGAACTGCAAGACTTTCTTCCCATTCGTCCCGATACAATGTACACGTAATGGAACAACATCGGTTGCCTCAAAAGACTTTCCGCATGCTCATTTAATTCATTCCGAAATTGTAAAATTTCCAACACTTTTTTCCATGTTCTTCATTGTGGTTGAGTGATTTCACAAAGATTTACACCGGATGTTTGCTTTCATTTCATTCTCCAAACTCTCAATGCACTCTGCCTTCCCCTGCTCGATTTGAAGGGTGAAGGGGAGATGTTGAAGCTACAATACTATTTTGGGGTTATTACTGATTCTTATACTTCTAGGGCATTGTTCTTGTATTATGTAAATTTCAATGGGCTGTGTGAGGCAAGAAACAATCGCATGTGGAAAGATAAACAAATAATCAATAGCTTGACACAAGACATACGTTCCGACTTAAGCTAATTGCTTAATCGTACTCCACGGGTGTTGGGGGATTTCACTATGATGAAGAAGGATCAAGATTACAATACGTGTTCCTAGTATAGTCCAAGGCAGCACCGTACATCAGAAAATCCTAAAAAACGCTGAAACGCGCGTTTTACCGTCCCGGCTGTCTGGAAGGACTTGACCACCGTCCGGACAAAAACTTCAGAGATTTCCAGGTTGATCAAAACCTGCTCGGGAGTTTTTTGAACATCCCGTCCGGACGGAAACCACAAAATGTTCTACACAGTTCCAACAGGCTGAGCTTAATTGGACGGGTATTCAAATATTTTGTGGGCTTATTTATTGGGTTAAGCGTTCAATTTTTATTTTTTTTGGATTGGGTGTTCAAACATTTTGGGTAGGGTGACATTTTGGTTAGGGTGTTCAAAATGACAAAAAATAAAAAAAAAATTACATGTATTTTTAATGTTTTTTTTAGGGTGTTCGGGTAACCATCATCGGCTCAAGGTGAAGCCGCCTCTGTTGCTCTCCTCCCGATGTACCTCTATCGAATTTTCTCTACATATTGAATAATTTTGCTGGTTATAAGAGGAAAAAAAAAAGCATATATGATTTCATCAAAGCAAAAAAAAAAAAAAAATCCTTTCTTGGGTGATCTGACCCCAGGAAATTCAATTGATAGCGATGAAGGCAGAGAGACCAATATTCCTATGAACTGAGAATGTGAGAGAGGACCCATTCTAGAGTTCCATGCAAATAATTCGAGTCATTTACTAATTATAAAAAAAAATTCAAGTGGCTCTTAATTACAGTTAGCTTAATTGGATCCCTGGAACTGGAAGTACTTAATCCAATTGTGCTAATTTTTTAAAACTAATTAATTATTCGTACTCCTACAAATTTATTTATTTTTTGACCAAAAGAGATCATCCCATTCCTACAATTTATTTGAGACCCCGGAGTTCCTGAATTTTAGACCACATTAAATGGCAGCAAACTGTTGTTTTCTTACATGTAATGATGTAATCATTTCAAAGAAATCACTCGGAAAAAAGGATCCGACGTACAAAATGCCAAGATGAAATCATGACCGTTAAAACACATCCTACGACTCTGATGCCGCAACTACAGGACGTCCAACAGCACCCCTTCCCGGAAAAAGAGAACACACCTGTTTATGGATACTATTAAGCGGAAATTTTAGCTTTGACTTTAAGGCCTCTTTAGTTTTTACCAGGAGAATAATAAAAATAAATAACGTTAGAGTTTTCCACTTAATTTTTTTTTTCCATCTTATTTTTTTTTTCTATTTCTGCTAGCCGTGCCTTTAATCAGCTCGTGAACCATTGCATTGCTTTCCCACCAATCAAATTAAAGACACGAATTAGGTGCTTGATTTGAGGAGAAAATTTTCAGCAAAATAACTTATTTTCATACATATAGTATCCGATTAAAGAGGAGATCGATTGTCAAAAAATGCACAAACAAAATGAGACGGAAGTCACGGAACACTATTTTTTCCAGCATAAATTTGCGTTCGAGACAAACATAAGTCGATCAAAGCCAAAACAACAACCGAAAACTAACCGATCTCGTTAATTTTCATTAAACCCATAAAATAGCATAGAAAAACAAGTTCCATGCACCCTTCAATTGGTAATTTTCGAAGCACCCGAAAAACTCATTCTCTTGTCTTGGCGGAAGATGCAGAAAATAAGCGGTGAAAAATAAGTCGACGAGAAGACAGGAAAATTGCCATTGTTTCTGCCTGGAGGGATGCAGAAACCCTTGATGAAGAAATAGGAAACCATCACTGAGAAAAAATTCGTGACGCGACCGGAAACCATTTTCGCTGCTTCTGTTTTTTGGGTGATGAAAGCAAAACAATGGCATGAGTTTAAATAGGACCCTTGATGTGTGACAAAATGATTTGGCTTAGCTTGATCCCCAAGAATATGATGATACATCTACCTGTACATAATTAATGAAACTTAATGAGTGTCCTCATCGGTAAATTTCGACGTCAAATACATCAATGTACGGTGGGGTTTGGCCTAAGTAGTAAACTAAACTTTTTGTTTTTCGGTGCTTAAAAAACTTGTACTTTACACATGAGTACAAGCATTTAAAACACCAAAAAATAAAAAAGTTCAATTTACTACTTAGGCCAAAACAGGTCTGTGTAACGTATGACAACGAAGACGAACTCACATAATTCTTTTTGAAATCTCTTGCACTTAACGATATGACATGAACAACAACCGTCTGTACTAATACTAGAATTATTCGCTGAATGCATATATTGAGGTAAGAGGATTACCATGAAATCATTTGAAAAAATCTTATTTAGGCGCGCAGGTAGAAGATCGATCGGGTGTTGGAGTTTATATATATAGGGGTTGATTGAGATCGCAAGAAACTTTATTCAAAATATCTCGAAATATTATGGTTTGATTCATTTTCCTTTTAATTTTTTTTTTCCCTAAACAATACTAGTTACAATAGGCGGAAAGTGATCACATGTTATTATTAGTTACGCGTTTCTATGATATTAGTTAAGCATTTCCCAAGGTGAAGTTACGAATACAGGCGTACCGGAAATCCAAAATACTACCTCCGTCCCTTTTATAGTGTGTACATTTCTATTTTGGACTGTCCATTAATAAATGTATGTTTTGAAAAATTAGTGCGTTCATTTCCTATTTTGCCCTTAAAAGTAGATTCCTTTTTAAAAAGTTAGTGGGTATTATTATATTGATAAGAGTAAGTAATGGAAAGTAGTTGTAAAAGTTGATGTGAAAGAAAAATAGTTGGAATTCTCAGGTAACACACTTAAAAAGGGACGGAGAGAGTAACAAACACATTTGTGTGGTGTTAATTACTCATTGTTGTGGTGTTTGTTATGCATGTTTTTGGTAATCAGTTTTTTATTTTTTTTGATGTACGATCCGAGTACATTGTCTATATGCGAAGAATATCCGAGTACATTGTCTAAATGCGAAGAATATCCGAGTACATTGTATTCTTTTTGACGAAATATTGTTCATGTGAGCCATCTTTAATTATTTGCATTTGAGTTGTGTCAATTTAAGCAAACATCAAGCAAACCAAATAACAACTGCAAATGAAGTGGCAGCCAAGTGGTAGGCGCCGTATACTCCTTGTACCAGGTGAGCGTAATCCATCATGATTCATGGGTGTGGCGAAGCATGTTGGATGGAAGGAAAGTTTTGGCAGAAGGTGTTCGATCGGCAATTGGGGACGGTGTTTCGGTTCGCATTGATGATGATCCATGGATTCCTAAGGCTCCGAACTTTAAACCCCAACGGGTGGTACGTGATGCTTGTTGAAAAATAAGCTTGATTAAGAATGAAAAACATGTGTTTCTACGGTTGGTTTGGAGGCTTTGGAGATAAGTCACATATCTTGACTTTGGAGTTACGTGATTGTAGTTATATGTATTAGGCCTATAAAAGGCAATATGATTGTGTATTGTAAAATGGGGAAATAGAATAGAAGAGAAAGGCAGAGAGTGAGAGAAGACCTTTGGGCGGGGCTTCCCCCACCACAAGTGGGAGGAAAAATATCTAGTGTGTGTGAGAGCATGAATGCTATGTAATTTTGTTACAGATTAAAAAAAAATAGAGTGTTTGAGTGTGAGATATATATATTTCTCTTATTTTCCAGCTTGATAACTGTGGATCAGCTCATTAATTCGGATACGAAGTTGAGGCGGGAGGATGTGGTTAATCGTGTGTTTGACAGGGAGCAGGCTCAATGTATTCTCAATATTCCATTGTCGTGGACGAATGGGAAATGGGGTGGGTGTTGTGCATCTAGGTGTTATGCACCGCGTTGTGCACTCCTCTGCCGTCCGATCATATTTTGGACGGCCTAGATGCATTCAGCAAGTTTAATTTAATTTTGATTTATTTTTATCGGTAAAAAAATCAAAACACATCTGGACCGTCCAAAACACAATCGGACGGCCAAGGGATGCACAACACCCACCCCAAGTCCATTTTGCCCACAAGGAGAGAACCAGAAAAAGGTTATAGACGATCCAAGTTGTCCGGTATGTAGGGAATTATGTGGGGAGGAATCGGAGTCAATTGTACATTTTTGCTGCAGTATTTGTCCTCTTGCAAAACAGGCAAGGGCGGAGCCACACCGAGAAAACTGGAGTCAGTTGATCCCGCTGGACTTCATTTTTCAGCGGGACAACTACTAGTAGTATACTTCCCGAATTTGCTTAATTGACCCCACTTTAATTTTGTAGTTTGCTCCAACCTATTTCACATCGGCTAGTATGTAGGAGTAGTAAACTGAGGGTGCAAAATAGAATTTCTCCCACTTGCAGAATGGAATCCCCAGGAGTTTGTTGGTTTAGTTTTCGGCACCCAAAAAACTTCCTCCGAAAATTACCCCAAAAGTGAGATCAGTGGTTCAGATTCACTTGAGTGTTTATCTGAACCACTGATTTCACTTTCAAATTAATTTTCAAGTGAATCTAAACCACTAATTTCATTTTCGGGTTAATGTTTTGGGGTACGTAGCATTTTTCTTTAGTTTTTTGGTAGTGAGAGAGAGAGAGAGAGTAATAATTGACGGAAATTTTTTATTGGGAACCATGCTTTGAGAGAGGTGGTTCATGGAAAACCAAAACGGTGTCCCAAAACTTGTGATTCAAGAAGTAATTTACCAAGTTAATGGGTTTTTAGGGGCTGTTGACACAGGTATTTTGACCCCATAAAAAATTATTAAATTACCCCAATTTACTTCAAATACATGTAAACTTCAAGCCACATTTTTTTTACCCAAAAAAAAAAAAACTTCAAGCAGTATCTTCTTTTGAAGTGTTGATAGCATCACAAATGAGGTTATTATGCATCATATACAAAATGTAATAAGTCTTTGGGACTAATTGTGAAGCAAAATTAAGTTTACATAAGCCAAATAACTAAAATTAATTAAGTTTACCTAATAATTAAGTTTTAATTTAATTTTTCCGTAGGTAAGCCAATTAATAAAATAACTTGCATATGGATCTGATTTTTTATTCCACTAACTAAAAATCCTGGTTCCGCCCCTGAAAACAGGTTTGGGGTTTCGCCTCTTAATGTGGTGGTTGGTAATCAACATGATTGAATTCACCTCAGAACCACCAATCAAATACTTCCAACTCTCTGGTCTTCCAGTATACTACTTTCAGAATCTATTTTGACCATTGTGAGTGTGAAGATTGTCTCTATGACTCTATTTGTGAAGACACTTCCTCCAATTTAGATCTTTTATTGTAGAGTGGGCTGCGTTGGTCTTGCGATGGCAAAATGTTCCAAATAAGAGGTGGTGGTGTCTGTCTTTAGCTGCTGTTTTGTTGGGGCATATATGGAAGTGTAGGAATGGGGCGGTTTTTTAGCAAAGGATTTTGCTTCCTGGGATGATTAGTAAACGAGCAGTGGATTGCTTGCGAGAGTACGAAGAAGCGAATCAGATTGGTGCCTTGGTATCTGAGGCTGCAAACTCTCGTCCCGGGACTAAGGAGAGAGGGACAGGATGATATGGCAACGACCACGGGATGGCTTTGTGAAGATCAATGTTGATGGGGCATGGAAGAGGGAGCTGATGACAGGCGGTTACGGAGCAATGGTCAGGGATTGTGTAGGGCATTTTGTGGCTGCTCGCCTGCTCCATTGGGCACAATCATTCGTTTTTGAATGCCCATATACAAGTGTTTTGTGGCTGGACATTTTGAGGAAAACCCGGGTGTCAGAGGGATCCTACGTATGGGAGGAAGAAAAGGATTGGTTTATTTTACACTTCCAAGGGGAAGAGTTTCAGGAAATCTGTCCTTAAGCTGTCTATGGCTGCTGCTATTTGTAATATTTGGTGCGCGAGAAATGGGAGAATTTTTCAACAAAAGGCTTTCGATTCTTGTTCTTTTCGTTCCAAAATCAACAATGCTGTTAGAGACTCAATTTTGGCCAGGAGAAATATCAAGCCTAACCGTGAAAATCAAAACCTATGCGGATTCTGGAGTGTTCCTCACAGTGTCCTAGGGACTGTTTCTTTGTACCTTTTTGTATTCTAGCTTTGTTTTTATAACTTGGTTTAGGCATGGCAGCCTTCGTATTTTGGGTAAAAATCATAGACACCCTTTAATCTATTGCTCGGTATCACTGAATACCCTCATCTCGGACCTCTTCATGAATGGATAGATGAAAGGGGTGTTTGCTTTCGGATTCTGCTCCTGTCTCTAGGCCTGCAGCGTCTTCAGTGTGTTTAAAGTCCCCTCTTCTGGACTTGGCTGTTTTATTTGTTCGATCTCTTTAACGAAAAGTACCTTTTACCGGAAACAACATATAGTTGTGATCTTGTGAATATGATACTTAGGTTGCATTATAAACCATGGCGACACAGAGGCCGCAGCATACTTTTCTGATGAGAAATAACGGGACATTGAAATAAAAGCAAGAAAAATTATATTTCTCATTGTCTATAGCAAGGTATAGAAGGTAAACTGATAGTCTAGTACACACACAAGAGAGGCAAGGAAGGGAATAATGATCTTTTCCCTAGGAAAGCACACAACAAAGGATGTACTTACTAGAAAATTCACATTATGAATAAGCCAACCTTCCAAATCCAAGTTATATAAGTACAATATACAGGATCGACGTGCTTCCTATTCCCTAAGTTGCAAAGATTTCATTTTCTGCCCCATGGAAAGCAGCACCAGCTCTGTGAGGGAGAGGAGAGTTAGAAAGGTTGCATAACAGCAGAATTATTATTATTATTTTGAAATGGTCAGCAGAATTAAATGAGGACGAGTAATACTGTATCAAAGCATTATGTTCATTGAGGGGATGCAGTTCATTTTATACATTCACCATAAATCGAAGACCATTGATGTGGTTTTAATTAGATTCATGTTCATAAATTCCCTTTTCATAGCATTTGTGTCCCTTGACATAGTTTCAATTGCTCAGAAAACACGTACCTTAGGATTTGTGTTGCTACACTGCCTTTGACTATTAGAATAAGAAGACTCGGTTGCCATGGCAGGAACCTTTCCTGCCCCAATCTGCTTCTCCTCTCGCACTTTTTCAAATACGTAACTGTAACCTTCAGCTGATGCAGGGTTACTCTCGTCCCAATCACCGAATATGGGAACCACGGGACCTTGATCAGGCTGCCACATCAGTACAAACATTACACGCCTTGAAAATACCACACAACACATTTCCTATGAAAATCTCAGTTCAAAAAAAAAAAAAAAAAAGCGAAAAGATTTCATATGAGTAACACCAGTGAGCCCATAACCATTCGAGGCAAAGAATGAAATTGCCAATGCTTGAGTGTGCAACCTGGTTCTTTAAGTGGCAATTTCATCAGCATTCTATGATGGGTCCAAAATAGATTGCTTAAATACCTCTTTAACTTGTAGGAAATAGCGTTACGTTGTCTGTTAATTAAGGGCAACAGAATGAATGGAGAGAGACTACACAAGATAGTGGAAGGGGTGGAAAATGGGAAAATAATTGCCAGAAATCTCGAATGAACTTCCAAATTCTACTAACTGGAAGAACTGACTCAGTTTACTGTTTAAATCCGCGAAAACTGGCCCGGAGAATAAGAAATAATGGGAAAATGGCACCTTATAAGTAGAACAAAGCCTCTCCCATAGCCAAAAGTTTTTAAATGCCCCCCATAATTCAGTAATCCTCTGCTTGATTGCTAAGAAACATGATAAAGAGAGAGAATTTGGTACTTCACAGCAGATTTTGCTGGCCATAATAGTACTCCAAATTTTCTTTCCTGTTTTCCTACAATATCTCAACGATCAATCAGAGCAGCACGATAAAGATGTGCAATCACTTCTTCGTTTGGTGGTTGTTTTATTATCAATCTTTCCTAAACTTGTTTGGCTATCAAGAATTGTCTTTTAAGGAGTTTTTTTGTTTGTTGTGAAAACCTGATTCTGAAACAGCAACCGAAATGGGTAGATGCATGCACGTGTAAGCAATCATACAAAATTTTAGAACTTCGACAAGAAGATACGAGGAAAAGGAGTATTTACAGTGTCATCTCCTCTAGCAACCGATCTCAATCGAGATCTCCCAGGAGTAGAGGAAGCTAGGCCATGGCTTGCTTCAGACGAGCCCTTCTTTTCCCATGAGGGAGAAGAGACTCCATCCACTTTACTACCTCCAAACCTTGCCTTGTAATGACCGTGGAGTGGTGATTGGTCAATGCGTTGATCATAACCTCCACTTTTTCGAGGTCTTAACATATCTGAGGACCTCGGTGACTCCAACTCCACTTTATTACGACTTGATGTTACACCACCATTATAACGCTGACGAGAAAGGTCAACTGCAGGTGTTTGACCTACAGAGTCATGGTGTAATGGAGTCAAATCGGTCAGTCTTCGTATTTGACCATCTTCGTGACTTTTCTGACTTTCATGCTTTGGTCTTATTGGTTTTGTTCCTGTTAGGCCCTTCGATTCGTCCTCTTGTTTCAAAGGAGCGGGTCGAGTTGGAGGAGTGTCATCGTGAGGGTCATTTGGATTCATCCTTCTGTTGCCTTTTTTCTTTCTCGGATTCTCAAAATATTCTGTGTAAGGAACGTCTTCTTCATTTTCCCATTTCCCAAACTGAGGCAATTGTGAGCTTTCCTGCAAGCAGAAGGGCAAAAGATTATAAGCCAATCAAATATATGATCGAATGTAGTTTGTAAAATAAACCTATGCATTTCAAACTGTAAACCGATCCAATTAGGAATTAGTCACACTTGTCCAAGTGATATATGCTATCAAGAGCATGCAAAACTTTTTAAGCACAATTATACACAACAGTACGCCAACAAATCAACTAACCATCTACAGTAAATAGGATACATCATCATCCATCAGCATTTAAAGTGTAAATTTTCATTGCTGTACTCTGTTTAACTGCTAAGCCTTAGTGAAATTGATAAAAACCCACTGCCGTCCCATTACCAACATTATTGCAACCTGCAAGGGAGCCCCTATGGTCACGCCCAGGGGGTTGCTACGCTGGTTGCCCCCTCCCACCTTTTTTGCCGTTAAAAAAAAAAAGGGTTTATTAGGTCATAATGCTTTCAAGAGCATGCAAATTTATCAAAAGGTCCAAGGTTGGCCAGAAACCATGCAGACATCAGCATGGAAGCTTTTAAGAGAACAGACATAAGAGACAAAAAAGGAAAAGGAGTGACCGAAAAAGAACTCCTACTTCTGATGACGAAAACCGAAGCCTACAACCCTGGAAGACAATTTTGCTAAGTAAAAACGAAAACAAAATAACTGAACATACTGCCTAAATGAAAATGGATAATTGTTGTTGCAAATGGGTCATGAGATTTATACCGTTTTGTTTCAAGATCACAGTAACTACTATCCAACCTTCTTCTCTGATAATTCAGTACAGTTTTTTAATAACTGGGGCTCAGCCAGCTAGGATTTGACAGCCTAGATATTTTGGGAAAACAAACTACTGCTCTTTGAATTGTCAGGAGTCGATCTTCCACTATAGCTGACAGTTCATCCAAAATTGTCTCGACTTCAATGGTAGAGCGCAGTACCTCCACTCTAGGGCTCAGTAGCTCCATTCTCAAGTGCAACAGATGTTTCAAAACAAGTTCAATAAGAAATGAAATTGAGCCAGCAAAACTCAAACCCAAGTTCGTCTGTTGAAAGTTTATCAAAATCTAGTTTTAGATCTCTAAAAAAGACCCAAGTTTGTGTCCGATCATGAGTTGGAAATCATCTACAACCAATCACACTTGCCGAATAAACAACCAAACGTGACCAAACTTTGTGAATATGGTGGGTCCAATTCCATTGAAGATCACCTAAGACCAGGCCATCACAAGGTAAGCCATGCCACTGCCACAGAATTAGGTTAGGCTCGTTGTACCCTCAGTTTCACAAGTTCATCCAAGATTGCCATTAGCCAATGTAGGCAACAAGCTTCTAATGAAGTGCAAATTTTTGAATTCCTAAAATCAAACTACCATTCCTGAATAAAATGCCATGTCGACTTTAAAAAAAAAAAAGAATGAAACAAGGCCACGAGTACGAAAATTCAACAGAGGATTTACCTCAAGTCTCAATCCATAGGGCTAGGTGAGCTAGACCACTCATACCCTGAAAGCCTAACTCCTTTAAGTACACCGTTGCAAACCATGAAGGCTGTGTATTTTTCAAAACATTAGCCATAAAGTCGAAGGGTGACTAGCACCTTAATCTAACTTGCACTCAAATTCCAAAAGCAATTACACATAATTTATCCTCAAGAGTCTCGATCAAAACACAAACCTGGCTAATTCCACTATTGGAGAAAGCAATGTTATTTGTTTGGGTTAATTCAGAACGTTTACCCACGACCATGTTTCTTTACAATTGGAACCAAATCTACCAGTCAGGGTCATCATTTGCCACTCATCTCCGTGGCCAATAGCCAAGCCAAACTCATAACTGCAAGTCTATGCAGAGTTCCAAAACTTGAATACCACATGCAAGTCTAATACCCACGACCGTGTTTCTTTACAATTGGAACCAAATCTACCAGTCAGGGTCATCATTTGTCACTCATCTCCGTGGCCAATAGCCAAGCCAAACTCATAATTGCAAGTCTATGCAGAGTTCCAAAACTTGAATACCACATGCAAGTCTAATACCCACGACCGTGTTTCTTTACAATTGGAACCAAATCTACCAGTCAGGGTCATCATTTGCCACTCATCTCCGTGGCCAATAGCCAAGCCAAACTCATAATTGCAAGTCTATGCAGAGTTCCAAAACTTGAATACCACATGCTTCATAGGTGTCCAATTCAAAATATTATAAACCTAACCCATACATTTACTCAAGTGTCAAGAAGAGTCCATGTAACATGGTCGTCAGTTAAGATATCATCAAATTGATATAATCTTTTACTGGAACATCCTATGTCAGATTAGGTCTTTCACTAGCCCTCACACTACCACTAGCTATGATCATATCACTCTCTGTTGCATCGATCAGTCTTTGTTTTACATGCCCAAACCATCTTCGTCTCTGCTGTCTGAATAATCTTCAATTGGTGTTTACTCTGAACATTCCGTAAATAATTTTGCTTCTAGGTCCATCTTTCCTGGTTTGAGAACAGCCCATATAAGCATCCTCATCTCAGCTCTCAGGCTGCAGTTACGTGTATTATATCTTTTCGTTTGCCAAGATTCTGTCCCAAAAAGCATCACCGACAAACTTTTATTCAATGGAACATGTTATCACTAAGCTCTCCATCATTGGTAATAATCGAGTCCAGGTAACAAAATTGCGCACTCTTCAGCATCTCTTGGCCTCTCGTTACTTCTACTTCTATTGTTCCAAAAATTACATTCCTTTAATCCAATTTTTGTCCTACTAATTTTAAACCTTTCCGATCTCGTTGTTAGAGTCTTTCTATCTCTATAGGTGATCCCTCCATCCGTCAAAGCTGTTAAGTTACCAATTTTCCCAAAAGCTTAAGTTAAGAAATAGGCTCAACAATGCATATCAAGCTATTTAACAAGGATATGGTTGGATTCTATTCAACAGCCGACCGATCTGAGGCATTGTTTTGTTCTTCTCACTGAAATGAACCCGAAGAAGGTTCCTCTCTACTTAAGAGAGGACACCTAAACTGTATACTTCATATTAGTTTATTCATTCATGATTCATTCATTCATTTTTGAGGAGCGTTGCGATTTTAGTCCCCCTAATAACAGAAGAATTTCCAGAAAAACATTAATCACACAAAAATAAGACTCAAATTTATATTAGTTCAACACCAGATTGCCTACATCCACGGCCAAATGAGACTTCCAAGTTAGAATTACGGGAAGAAACACCCACCCCCGAGCCTTGCTCAATGTACCACTTTTTTTTTTTTTCTCACTGTAATCTCTCAACCTCCCTCCTTTCAAATCAATTATCTTTACTCTCGCTTCTACAAGCTCTCTCGGAGCTCTATCTCACTTATACAGCAAAGAGGATTGATGAGAACCTTTAAGGATCCTCGGGAGCAAAGAAAGTCCCGTCACAGTTTCAAGTCTAAGCCATGCTAATATGTCCCGACACATTGGTTATTGCTAAAAATGTCTTCAAGCCATTAGTTGTTGTCTCGAAGCCTTTCATATCAAAGCTTTCCTCCAACAACATAGTACACTATGCTCAACAGATAGGAGAAAAGGTAAACCCTTGGTGTATTCCTAGAGCGAGTTTAGAATTCATTTGGGTCTCCTGCAAACTGAGCTTATTGTAGTAACAACCCGCTCATATACGTTCTTTACACACAAATATATCTTTTTGTTACTCCTTTTTCTTTCACATACACTATATTATATCTCGAAACACAGGGTCATGGGATACAAGATTCATACTATCACCCTGTACTTTTTCTAATAGTCTCTTCAGTAAGTATACATGCTTCTTTCGTTGATCAACGCAGCAAAACTGAAAAAATCCTTCTTTGATTTTGTTATCCTAGATCTAAAGCCATGCTCAATCCTCTCCCATAGTTTCATTGCATGACTCATTATCTTCATACCTCTATAGTTGCTGCTTAATTTTTCTAGAATGTTGGCCTTGATTGTTGAAACCAAGACAAACCCATAGTACACGTACCAATATTATTCAGTCAAAAAGCCAAACAAAAAATACTGGCCAACACCACCGTGCTAGGTACAAGGAATTAAAGAAAGGATGGGGTAGGGGAAGGTTGGAGGTATGCAGGAACCTATTCGTTGTGCGTTGAGGAGGATAAGAGAAGGGAGGGAAAGTAGGATGAGGAAATCTTCCTACAGGCCCACCACATTTCTTATGCCTCGTTTCCTCCTTCCCTTTCACTTCAAACAATCAAAATTAAGACAAGGAATCTCTAAAGACATATCTCCCAGCCCTTCATGTCAATTGCACAGACGCCACATGTAGCAACGAATGATTCTTGAAATTGTCCTACCGTTACGAAGCCAAGGCCCACGAAGATTGAAATTCAGGATAAGATCCTTAATATAATAGAAGAGGTAAAATTTAAGATTACGTTCCCTATAATTTCCTATCCATTCGTTTATCCTTTCACAAGCCCATGATCCAAACACTCTCTACGTGGAAATCATTCAGTTTATGGACGTTAGAAAGAGATTCTGACAAAGTCTATATAGATCAACATTCAATAAGGAATTGATTTAATACACTCCCTATCCTACCATATGCACTCCCTTTTTGTCCTAATTGATTCAAATCCGCAAAATCATCCTTGCATGTTTGAAAAGGTTAACAAAGGAAAGGTTACTACTTACTAGTATTAAAGTTTTACATGACCAAAGACAAGTGTAAAAAAAAAAAAAAAAGTTTACTAGTATTAAAGTTTTACATAACCAAGGGCTTGTAGCCTAGCGGTTATCTCCGGGTTCTCCCACAAGCGAGATCCGGGTTCAAGCCTTGGCTTGGGGTTTAGAGCTATGGATAGCTTCTAGACCCCCTCTGAACTAACTCACTAACTCCCCCGCTAAGCCCACTGATGTATATCGAATGGCAAAAAAAGAAAACAAAGGATAAAAATTGGTACGCAAAAAAAAAAATTCCAAAGGAAAACATAATTTCGTGAGACGCAGAAAAATGATCAGTAAACAAACAAACTTGCTAATTATTTGGCCCAAAACTAGAATATCGAATGAGCATCCATCCAAAAGCTAACATATTCCTCAAAGTAACAGAATCAATATGATTGGCAAATACAAATCAAAACTACAAACCCCACCAACTAAAAGGCAAAAATCCACGTCTTATCGATGAACCCAATCTACTCAATCACCATATCACATATCAATCCACCAAAACAGACCAATTATCAAATCCAATAAGAAACAATTGGCAAAATACCCTTTCCCTAGTATCAAAACGTATTGAATAATATAAAGTATGCATATTAGGAACCCATCCTACATTCTGAGTTAATCCATCAACAAAGGGAATTCAAACAACCCAACAATGGAAAAATCTCAGTATAATATGACCCTTTTTTTCTGGGCTAGCTTGTGCGCAACTCATACTAATGCCTACAGGGTCCCACAATCTTAAGCCTGTGTGTAAGTTGGAAACACCTTGGGAGAGAGAAAAAGAAGAATCCAAAAACAAGAGAACAAACAAAACCTAGAAAGAGCACATTATACCACTAAATCTCAAAGAAATAAGCAGATGGTAGCAAATTCAGGGGATTGCAAACAAAAATATGAAATGGGTGCAAGAACATTGTCAAATATCAAGAAAGTGTTAAGAACTCACTGCCATTGAAAACTTCTGTGCAAAGTCCCCACAAGGGCCAAAGAACTTTCAGTTGATTCACTTTTCACCACAGAAATTAAAGGAAAGACTCAACTAAACGAGGGGAGAGAGCAGTGACCGGCGCCACCGGTGACGTTTGACCTCACTCGTCTTGTTCTCGCCCGAAGACTTGAAAAATCCTCGAAAAGTCAAGCGCATGCCCAGCTAGTGTTTTTACCGTTAAATATGTTGTAGACTTTATTAGAGAAGTCGTTGTCGGTAATTATGCAGAGCACTGCTACTAAAAAGAAAACAATTTCAGCAGAGCACTGCTGCATACCCAGAATGTGTACGCAGAAATTACCTAGAATTTGAACTCTAATAATTCAGATTCACTTGAAGTCAATCTGAACCTTTGAAGTTTAAATTCTGGGTATCCATTCTGGGTACCTAGACTTTATGATTTCAGCAAGTGTAAGTGCAATTTTTTTAAAGTTAAGTGCTTCCGCCCGGAAAAAAAAATTCTTTTTCTTTTTCACAAAATGAAATATTTAATTGAGTTTTTTAATTTGGTCAAATAAATTGAAAAAAATTATGCACATAAGTTTCTTTTATATATAAAAGTTGCACATCTTTTCATATAGGATACTTCAAAAAATGATGAAGAGAGTATATTTCTAGGATTCGTTTGGTTCGCTTTTTTATTTGCGACAACATCCATGGTTGGCTAAAGACACTTTGAGGCCTAAATTTGTAATTTCAATTAGGCCTCTAGATTTCGATCATGTTCCGGTCCACAACTCTCTTTTTGTACATGTCAAACGCACCCTTATTATTAACCACTTGATGAAATGCATTCAATCTCAGCCCTTAAATATTAAGGTTCCTAAATATTTCCTACATGACTAACCAGTTATCCAAATAGACCACTGAGGTTCATAACTTTAGAATAATAAAAATCATAAATTATAACCACTAATTTAAGCTAAATTGATTCTTAAATTCATTATCTTTTTTTTTTTTTACAGTCGATTCCACAAGCAATTTGCTTATATTCTATTCATCTATATAAATTGTTTAAGAATCGATTGTTGGGAAGTTTTTTTTTTTTTTTGATCAAGTCAAGGCAATTCATTCCACAGCCATAAAGGCAAAAGATTTCATCTCAAAATACAGGACTGAACCAAAACTACCAAAATCTAGACGCGAGCAACTGTAACAGAGCACACCGGCTCACAGGCCCAAAAGACACGTACTGCCAGGGCAGACCAACACAAGGTCGGCGTAGAGTCCGTCGTCGATTTAGTAGTAGAGAATCCCAACGGATACCCAGCTCAAACCCTTAGCAGAACATTACAGATGAAATCAATCAAAAGCACCCGCGCAGGGGCAAGAGATCCCACGAAGGGGATAGCAAGAAAAAAAAACAAAACATCAAAAACAAAAGAAAGCTAAATAAACCCCGGTCAGTCACCTGCCGCCAGAAAACGCCGCCACGAATCTGGAAGCTTATTCGCCGGAGGGGAGCCGAGCCACCTATGCTTCACCTCTCTGTCAGATCTGGCCCAAAACCACGACAAGAGTGGAGGGGATGAAGTGGTAGAGAAAGGAAGAGGAGATGGAGGAAGGGGAAGGCGGAGGAGGGGGGGTTGAGAATGGTAGAGGTGGGAAAGCGAGCGTGGAAGAAGGGCTGAAGTGGAAGGGTTTGGGATTCAAAGAGACGAAGGGGTGGAGGTGGGGGGCGGTAGCCCCACCCCCCAGCAGAGAAACCCTAACTGAAGAAAGTAGAGAGAAGGGAGACTGTTTTTTAGAGAGAGAAAGGTGAAGGGTTACCCACTTTTTCTTCCTCTTCAATTTTTTTGTTGGGAAGTTTGTGATAAATTTAACATTAAATTTATCGAGAGCCAATTCAAAATATTTGAAGTAATAAATCAAATATATGCTGTTTTTTATTTGTCATAGATATAAAACTAAGTTATTTTATGTACTATCTAACATTGAATTTGATGGATCCAATATTATGAAGTTTTCTATGATCAAATAATAAAATGATAAATTGATTGGGTCCGCAGATGAATCAATTATGTAATGTTTGTTTGTAAAACTGAACAGTAGGTGATTCAAAGACTTTGAGGGTGTGTTTGGTTAACCGGAATCTTGAGTAGGAATAGCAATTTAATTACTAGGAATCAAATTCCTGGGAATTTTTTTAGGTGAGAATAGGAATATGATTACTTGGAATCTAATTCCTAGGAATTTGATACCTGAAGTAATTTCATTTCGGTGTTTGGATCAATTCAGTAATCTTTCGTGAGAAATAATTATTTTGGAAAGTTATTAAACTCAACGTTTCATTTTCTTAATGAATGAGTCTGGAATCTAAGAATAGGAATGTGGTTCCTGGTTGAATGTGTCATCAGAAATCACATTCTTATTCCTGACTGTTCCAAACGCCGGAATCAAAAGAACATGGAATCACATTTCTATTCTTATCTGTTCCAAACATTGGAATCATGAAAAGAGGGTATCACATTCTCATTCCCCGTCAAGATTGTTGTCATCCAAATTAAGCCACTGCTGCAACTCTATTTTGCTATTTTGGTCAAATGACCGACCCATTCCTTATGGATTTTTTCACCAAACTTTCTCATTTCTGTGATTTCTTATTATGTTTGATATATTGAGCTCTTAACAACTAGATTCCTCTGTGAACTTCTTGTTTTAATTACGTGTACAATAGCTGTAAGCCTGTAATGCTTGTCTAACATTCCATATCTTAGAATGTCCAAAACGGGAGCCATCAACAAATTGAAATGCATTATACGTCAACCCATCACCAGATGAACTCTATATATTAACTAAGGACTTGTAGTTTGGCGATTATCTCCTGGTTCCCCACAAATGAGACTAGAGTTTGAGTCTCGGCAGAGCCGTTTGGGGTTTAGGGCTATGGATAGCTTCTAGACCCCATTTGAGCTAACTCACTAACTCCCCCGTTAACCCCGCATTGATGTATATCGAATGACAAAAAAAAAAAAAAATCTATATATTATAGAAAATGAATTGGCATCAATAGAGTTTTTACTAGGGAAGTAACTTGATTGGCAAAGCAATACTGCTAACATGTCCGCCAATAAAATGTACTGAAAATATCTTAAAATCATGATTCGTTTCCATAGACAACTGAGACAATGATTTGTCAACCTATATTTAGCATTTTCCATTAGTTATGTAAGTGTCCTACAATATTTAACACATACACCTGTATATATCGCTCAAAAGTAGAAGTGTGACTTATAGTAAATTGTTTCACTTTAGAGCTTTTGTCTCTTCATTGTCTATAGTTTTCATCGTCATGGAGAAATATTTTAAAAGAAAGTCATTAATAAAATCATATCGATTATTTTAAAGACTTGTCGATATCAATGTAAAACATATTATAAAAGTTTTGTCTAAGATTATGCGTCATTTTTTGATCTTTTCATAAAAAGTATGCATTATAAATTTATATAAGTATTGAAAATGATAATTTAGCATGACATTGTGGTGGTTGGTTAGGACAATAATTTTCACGATTACGATTAATAAAGTGCCTTTAATAGACTAAATTCCTAGATCAGCCCCCACGGAGTTTCCACAAGAAAAGTGATTTTCTATTTTTAAAATTTTTTTAGCCAATAGAGAGAATTTCATTTCACGAGAAATGCTATTACAAACTACCGAATGTAAAGGCAACAGAATAAAATAACCATACAGACAAGAAGAACATGGACAAAACCAAAACAAATAAAGGATACAAGTCTAGCAAGAGATTGCTTCGGCTGTCAGATATCCGTGATCAATGTATGACAATGAGCTGCTGCTGTCACGAAAGTTCCACGTGAATGACGATTCTTCCAACACACTGTAAGACAGGTAACCATCGAAGAGATTTAAAGAGGCATCCGGCAGTCAACTTGTCGAGGAACTGCATGTTTGACGTTGATACCAAACAGAAATTGACCGATCCAAACCAGGTGTCTGTCACACACCTATGGTCGAGAGTTCCGCGGCACGGATAGACGTTGTGCAACTAGATAGCCAAGGCCAACTATGGAGCTCTAAAATCGGTAGAGAAACTGCCGAAAGGAGTCACAACCGTGGTTATTTGAAAAAAACTGCTGCGAAGAATCCCAATTCATCTGTGGTGATCTCCCTTAGCTTATTTGTAACTAAAGCAACTAATTAAAAACCCCCTACCCTAAACACCTTCGCCTAAGCAGCTAATTTACTAAGCCAAAACCGAACGCCAACCAACTAGACCACCATCAATGCAACTACCAATAGCTCTAGAAAACCCTGACAAATACTAAACTCCACCCCACCTCACTACCACCTAATCCAACAGATATCCAAAAAGACTGCGGGCCACATCAACACACCCAGAAAACCCCATAGGCAATCTACAAATTAACTCACCAAAAATAACTAACAAGCAACTGAACGGACCAACACAAACCAGACAACCTAAAACCAGAGCTCATGTGTGAGAAAGCATGAGAGGTATTAACTTTATATTAACTTTAAGTGGTTTTCTATTACTCTCTCGTCCCTTTATAGTGTTTAACTTGTCATTTTTTGTTGTCTCTTAATAAGTGTGCGTTTTGAAAAGTTAGGGAGTACATTTCCTATTTTGCCCTTAAAAGTATATTCCTTTTTGAAAAATTAATGGGTATTATTATATTGATAAGGGTAAGTAGTGGAAAGTAGATATAAAAGTTGATGTAAGAGAAAATAAGTTGGAATTACGAGGCTACACACTTAAAAATGGACGGAGGGAGTAACTTTATTCAGATCAACAATATTGAGAGGTATTAAATTGAGGTTTGAGTGCCATTTAAGATATGTAATCTCAAATAAGTGTAATTGTATTATGTTGAGATTTTTTACCCTTTGGAGTTCTTATTGGTTATTTGCTTATTGGGCGCATCTTGTCTATCCTTTTCAGGGCTGCCTTGGGCATAGGCCGACAAGGCGACCACCCAGGGCCCTCAATTTTGGCCTAATAAAAGAGCCTCCAAATATGACATCATAATAAATATTATTTATGTCAATAGTTTAACAAATGTGTTAGTCAACTGCGTTTGTTAGAATCGTATTGCATTTCCTTAATGATGCAAGTTAAATTCAAAAATCTCAGGACCGGGCCTGATCCTCCTTGTACCAATTTCTTTCTTATCAATTAAATTTTCAGCTGATGGGAAAAATAAAACCAATATTGACAGAGAGTTCGATTCCAAATGCACTAAAGTTTTTGCCACATTATGAATTGATTACACAAACGACTAACAAAAGTACATATATTTTACAAAAGTCTGTTACATCTTAACTGGAATCAAAGTAGTCTTGGCAAAACGTCAGATGAGTTTTTTCACCAGACTGACTTAAGGTTTATTTTTAATATGCGGCCGAAGTGCTTATTTGACACTAGTACCGTGTCACCTTTTAGGCTCACGTAATTTCGTCATGAAATATCAAGGGACCAAGTCATTCAAGAATAAAAATCAAAATACACACGAGCATTTAGAAGGGGCCCAATATTCATGCCATGTCATAGAAGACAAAGTGCAAGTCAACTGTGGGTACAGAGCAACTACAATATGGGCCAAGATCAAGTTATTCCAGGATGGATCACAACACATACCAGCATATGAAAGGGCAAATATTCATGTCATGCCACAGAAGACAAGGTGCAAGTCATAGGTACAGAGCAATTACAACATGGATCTGGACCAAGTCATTTGAATATAAAGATCAAAACAGAGGAGAACATGAAAAAGGAGATAATATTCATGCGATGTCATAGAAAACAAGATGCAAGTCAACTATGGGTACAAAGCTAACTACAACAGAAGTCGGGACCAAGTCATTCCTGAATAAAGATCATCGGGGCTCGCCCGAATCCAGCCTCTCAAAGCCACCATGATCTGAGGTGATGTCGAAGCACCGTAGCCGCCCTGGGTTGTGGTTGTGGTGATGGATTTTTGCCGGGAGAGTCGAGGAAGTTGTGGCCATGAAAGGAGGTGGTGGTGTCTGTGGTTGTGTGGCGGCGGTGGTGGCCGTAGATGAGAGGAGAGAGAAACCAGAAAAGGAAATGCCGCTGCCTTTTATTTTTAAATGTAAAGTTATCAAATTCCAACATGGTTACCATGTATTGGTGATTCTTTTCAAATTTACTATGAACTGGGGATTTCCAAACTTGGGACCACCATGGTGGATATTATTTCAGAGAGAGAGAGAGAGAGAGAGAGTCATTGTTGACATAGTAACATGAGAACATAACAATCCAGAGAGTATCAGAGCGGTTAAAGGTTGTGCCACCAGATGACAGAATGATGAGAAATGCAATCACATAAGCATCGATATCCCATAATCACCAAACAAAAACCAAATACGGCCTCGACAAATCTGAGAAACAAAATCAACCGCTTTCAAACAATCAAGATTGATAGGAATTTGGAATGATACAATTCGACAGATAATGGTAGATCTCCCAAATCCTTCCACACTGAAACTAAGAAGGAAACATGCGTTACTTTTTGTTTTGTCGGAAGTAGAATACTCCTCCAATAAACAGGTATAAACCCCTATTTTTCTAATCTATTGTACAAATCTAGACTTGGAGACAAAGTTCCAATCACACGGATAATTGCCATTCTTCTCCACATACGGCGGGTTGCAGCCGAGCCTTGCAAATGCTACATTTTTAGTCAATTAAAGAGACTTCACCTTCTTGGTGGCCTCAAAAATGCTTTGGATCCTCTCTGGGTGTTCTAACTTCAAAAGTTTCTCTAGTTGGCTAGAAGCTTCCTGAAAGCAATCATCCTTAATTGGAATCTTCGTATTAACAGCAAAAATAACTTCGTTGACATCTTCCTCGAGCTGAAGGTGAAAAAGGTTGCTGAAAACCTGGAACAGAGAAATACGAGTTTATATAGTGAGTTTCTATGAACAATAAATGCAAGCACCAGTTGAGCTAATAATGCAGATAATCAAGGACGGGGAGTGCCGGAATAAGCAAGAGGTGCAACGAAATACCACATGATCTAAAAAATTAGGTCCTGACCGTTCAATATTAGTGATCAATGAACATGGGAAATTTTGTACTTGGCACTTCCAATCATGTTAGTGAACGGGAGTAGTGAACAAAATGCAACTTTTCTACCCTCACATTTTTGTGCAAAAAATATAAGAAAAAGAGGACAAACCCAAAGCTAAGATATGTCCATGTTTAAGTTCCTAAAGTTTTAAAGAGATCTTTTGAACGGTGTAGAAGAAATTAGAATATAGTATCCAAAAACACATTTTATAGGCTTGAAAATGGCATGGAATATCAGAAAGAGCAAAAATAATGGAACAGAGGGAGTAATTAAACCACAAAAGGAGAGAGTAATTGAAGCAGAAATTATGGGAATGCCTCCAGTCCAAAAGTAATAGCCTAATGGGTGTAGCTGTCATGTTTTGCAATTTTCCAGCCCATCTAGGCCCTAGCATCTCTTAACCCATCAAACCCGGTCTTTCACACGTCAATTCAAAACTCTAGGGAGGCTGTGCCGAATCAGGCAACTACAACGTTATGCAAATATGCGATTGTTCTTTTCTCACCTTTTTCATCCTTGAAACAACCATCTCTCTAATGGCTGAGGATCTTGAGACCAGATTAATAACAAAGAGACCTTGCCCAGATAGGGAATTCTTGACAGTACAAAAAAAGGACTCATCCACAAAATCCAATGCAGGGCAGGTGAGACCAGAGCTGCACAGGAGAAGAAAATTTAGATAGAAGAAAGTCAAACCCAATACAAGGAAACTTTTTTTTCTTTTTTATTGCCAAACCGGCCTCAATCACCCAAAATTCGGAGCCCTATGTTGGGGAGAACAATCCACAATGTTCGGGTTATCCATATGGCATGGGAAGAAAGACACCGAGTACATTTGAATACCCATAAAGGGTAGGAAAGGTTCCACACAGGGAACCCACTTTTAGGGATTTCAATAGAAACGTACAATTTACCTAGAGTCTGAAGAGTCCACATCAACAATAAGTATGTCAATTTTGTTGGTCTTGTTGCATTCTGCATCTGATACAGTGCAACTTCTGTTTGAAGAAGTGGGGTCCATATCGCAGATAGCCTTATCATTGCCATGACCAACAATGACTCCATCATCTACCTTGGAATTCGCAATCCCTATAACAAATTGGATCCCATCAGTGATATGCACCTGAAATTCCAGGAACCAACCAAAAGCAATTAGCATTAAGACTTAATAGACATGACGAATTATAAAACAATACATGGCGGCTAAGATAGCAGTTTACTTTCTTAGGATAATCGAGTTACAGCCTTTTTTCTTTTTAATATACCTCAACAAAAGCAGAACACAATGTATCAATGCAAGGATTGAGAGCATTTTGATGATAGAATAGCAGTTTTTTGCTCCACATATATGTGAGGCAAGAATAGTGATGACCCACAAGATACCTTCCACAAATGTCCAATGAGAGTTGCAGAGTGTGAAATTAAAATCATAAACGCTTGATGCCAAAGCTACAACCGTCAAGTGTCGTAACGTGAATCATACATAATCACAACAATGCTCAATCTTCCAGATTTTTCCAAAGCAAAAAATTGGTAGCGCTTCACGACCATGAACTCTGGTGGACTCCAACAGTTTATCAATTTGAAATGTGTATTTTCTCACGTTACGCAGGCTTTCCTTTATAGGAATTTGGAGAGACTATCAATGGAGGTCACCAAGAATTACAATCTTACTCCACATCATTATATGTTCACAAAACATCCATACTTCTATTTATGTCAGGATTGATGTATTTTCTTTCCTTTTTCTTTTTACAAATACATAGTCAAAGCGTTTGGTCCCCATCATCCTAGTTGTAGTTGTTTGACTTTGACATCTCTCTGAGACGCCTCACGTTAATTGTCTCTAGCAAGTATTTCATTCACAAGAGCATCGACACTCATTATGTTCTCCCTTTTTCCGATCATAAATCAATTTCGAAAGCGATAGTGCGCCTCACAGTAAACGTTTTTACGTGGTCATTGACTCATAAGAATCTCATGAGTCATGACAAATGAAATGTTTCAAAACATGAGAACTAAAAGCAATCTTTTTCCCCAATGATGTCTAATGCGTAGTAGGAGCTACGTATCATTGCATCGTCTATTTTGCATGGCATTCTGCCTGTCTTTAAGCCGCCAGTTC
This sequence comes from Gaultheria prostrata, assembly GCA_036023075.1. NCBI lineage: Eukaryota > Viridiplantae > Streptophyta > Magnoliopsida > Ericales > Ericaceae > Gaultheria > Gaultheria prostrata. The sequence continues at coordinate 9,692 of JAXBDA010000268.1, read as the reverse complement.
TTTGAACTGGGGATATTTGTTGGATAGCTCCTCTTGTTCCCAAAATGCTATTTATCAAATTTGGAGGTTTTGGGGGGCAAAAAGGAAGCAAAACAAAAGACCTGACACCCCACCTAAAACTATCTCATTTTATTTTATCAGCAAACCAAACCAAACCAAACCGAGCCTTATCAGCAAAAAATACTTACACCTCATCTTGCTTCAACTCTTAGTTTTCACTTAACAGTCCCTTGTGCCTCGTCAAATCCTACATCTTGAAGCATTGACCTAAGCAGGAAATAGTATTTAATTCATCATCTTAAACCACAATGTGGTTGATGAGTATCTAAAGAACTAAGATAACGTTCATAAACCCTTGCTTTGAACATGACTACACAAATTCCCATCAGCCATTTAACACACTATTTCACCAATCGGATCATGGCTATTCCACTCTCTTCTCATCTGCTCCTCTATTATCAGGAGTAACTGACTACCGAAGCATGGGGTACCAGCCTAGTTGAAGAAAATATCAACATAAATGTGCTTGGCCAGCCTAAACTTCTACGATGTTTCTCTAAGTCCTAGTCTGAGATTTACATCATCTCACCGGGCCTACCTCAATATCGTTATCTGCTGCAACTTAATAGAGTAGCAAATTAAGGAATGACGGAGAAAATGAAACTAAATGATGGTGATACCTCATTCTAGAAGAGGAATATTCATTGATGGCCAACTTATATAAATACACACGTCAGCTTAGAGAGGTAGAGCAACCAGAAAGAACAGATTCAGGCAGCATATACTAGTGAATGCAGAGAAATGCGTAGTTATAATAATGCAGGACTACTTCCACTCCCGCATTGCATAAACTCAGCTGCTTAATAATTTGACAAGTATTGATAGTGCTTCTTGTTAGAAGGAAACTATTCGTGTGACACCACAATGTAATAATACCGAACTACCTTCAACTGTTTATCTTCTCTAAAACCAAAGTAACCCTTTGCGAGATCTAAAACCACAGGATCTAACTCCACAACCTGTCAACACAGAAAATATTCAAATCACAAAAGAGCAATTTCCAATCTACCATGAAGATGGAATTAAACCTCAACTTACCTCTACGCACAGAATGGGCAGACATGTCCGGAGGAACATAGGAAGTAAGCCAGCTCCGAGACCAATTACAACTGCTCTGACCTGGAACAGGCAAAGCAATTACTTTCATCAGAATAGAACGGAGAAGATATCACTGTCTTAAGGCCCATTTTGTTAGACACACTAGTGTGGTTCAAACTTAACGACTTCTCCTATCCTTTCTAATCACACGTACACATACACATAATTGACAAGGAGAACATATAATCAAGCGATTTGAAAGAAATCCAACTTTCCATCATTTCAATAAAACCTGAAAACTCATACCCAGCTCTATGTTACTAGATAACCCTCATACCAGGTGAATTACATTTTGGTACTCACATTCAAAACATGGTACACTTCCATTCCAAAAAAACAGTAAATTTAGCGAGCCAAAGAGCCCCCAAAGGTTTTCCAAAAAAATTCAACTTACCAAGAAAAAATCCCAAGAGGGTGGGATTTGGGTGAGAGAGCGTTAAGAATAAGGCCATTATGCTCCTACAGATGTGTTTCGTATGAATAATTGTCAGACTTAGTTTTACTAGATGATTACTGCTTGGAAGAGTAAGTTTCAATTATGGTATCTATAGAAGCCTACCCCTAGCCCACCACAACTTAGGTTTGTGGCATACCACCTTTCCTTTCCTCCTACAAGTACGATCCGCTTTTCCAATATAGGTCCAGCTATTATTTAGGAGCACAGGGAATTGGTAACAGAAAATAGTTTCCTTACCATTTTTCCAGTTGATGAAGCATTTTCCAAGCATGAAGAAATTAGCATAAACCCAGCAACGATGCCAGTGTGATATGAACTAGCCAAATAGTTGTGATCAACTTTCAGACACTCACTCAAGTCTATAGCATGAAGAAAATAAGTAATAAGAAGCCAACCCAGCCAAAAAAATTTACGAATTTAAGTTGGTGATGAAAGCAAACGAAACCACTAAGGCACTAAGCAACTACTCAAGAGGAAGAGTATCAGAGATTACAGTCAATACCATCACTTACAGACACTTTGGGATCATTCCTTTTCAAATTTCCCCTTTTCCTTGCCTTGGAGGAAGAGCGTGCTTTCTTCTGCTCTGTCTCGCCAAGAACTTTCTGAGATCCTCCTAGTGTTAGCAAACCTTCAGATTGCACCAAGCCCTCCATTCTTTGAAAAGTAAGGCGCCGGAATACCAAACCATTTGACGGCAAGGGACAACTGAAATCATCATTTTTTTCATAGATGACATCATCAACAATGATCGGTCCGGTCAAGGGAGATGTAACCTGCATAATATAAAGCAATTGTTTAGGAGGCGAATGTCAAATCACCCATCATCCAAATTTTCAGCTATTAGGGTATGGGTCCAACAATGCATATCAAGCTATCCAACTCTCTCTCTAAAGTGCAACCCCGTCTTTCCTTGGAGATGTGAACATTTACTCAAAAAGAGAGAATTTAGAGAACGAATCCAAACCAACATACATGAACCCACTGCCTCTCAGAAACCAAAGCTCTGGACCATGTTAAATCATCGATTGACACAAAATCTAATCTTAAGCTATTAGGAAAGGAGCCAAATAATACAAGTCAAGATAAAAACAATGGAACTAGAAGTACATAAGTAACAGACATGTCAACGTTACTGGTGATTTGAATTTGCTCCAGTGTCTTTTATGTAACCCCAAAAAGAAGCCCCACACTTCTATGTGAGCAGCGGCTTCACAAATGAGGGTAAAAAGATCAACATTGCCTCAACGTTTCAAATAGTAGTAGTGGTGACTGTAACATCAGTGGCGGTGGTGAGATGGTTCTCGGAGTATCAACATCTCAACATTTCAAAAAGTAGAAGCGGTGATTGTAACAGTTAGTGGTGGCGGTGACATGGTTCTTGCCTTCTTGGTGGACGGCCATAGCGTAGCGGTAGCGGCAAATATTTTTAATTTTATTTAGAACAACTAGGTGAAAACTCATTGATACAAGTGTTTTTCTTTCAAATTCAATTTTACTGGGGCTGGGTTGAAAATCAAGGTCGTCAAATCGTGAATCGAATCGAGAATCGGAATGGTCTTTCCGGAATAGAATTGTGAATCGCTCAGCATAAGTTTACTGATTAGGGTAACAAAAAGATGTACTACAAATGAAAGTTTTAGACCTAAATCAATAAAAAGCTTGTTCTAAATGATGATTTGATAATAATAGGGAGGAATAGGTAAGCTGCTTGCCTGCTTCTAGTGCAGTTTGCAAGAGATCGTGTTGGAGCTCCCCTCCCATCGTTAGACGCCGTCTATTTTGTAATGTCAATTGCTCATCAATGAAATACTTTTCCTTCGAATTGCCGTCGTTCATTTTGTTAGCTATATTGTCGCCTGCTTGTCGTTGGTTTGACATATAGTGCTTGGCTACTTGAAGTTGTTTGGAGATTGGATTGCCTACAAGGGTGTCTTTTTAGGAAGCCACACGTAGTGTCTCTTGAACATGATCTTGCCTCAAATGCCACCCGTGACAGTTGGTAATTCGTGAATCTTATGGTCCTTTTTGTGAGAGAGTAATAAGTGCAAAACAAACCCCTAGAAGGTCTTTAGGGTGGTTGTATTCCATTTGTGTTTGGTCATTTTCAGTTCACTCCTGTAATAAATCTCCCTTTCTTATTACGTAAAATACTTAACGAAAGCAGAGGACTTGGGAGACCAAAAGAAAGCAGAGGACAAATGAACTTGGGCCCTAGTTCAATTCGGCGCAAAGGAGGCCACAATCGAGTCAAGAAGCAATCTGTTCAGAGTGAAGAAGCACAGATACGGACACGAACATGGGACAAGGACCCGACCCGACACGGGAATATGTTACTTCTCTAAAATGTAGGACACGGACACGTTAGTGATACGTTCAATTATATGTATTCAAATTTGTTAATATGTATGTATATGTAACCATAAGCATACGTACTAGCTTAAAAAAAATGAAGAATCGAGATTGACATGACTTAAGCAATCCTTAAAAAATAAGACAAGGGCACGATTAGAAATCCTTAAAATTTTCTAATCGAATTTAAGTAACGATTAGTTGTAAGACTAACTATTATTCCATATTCGCAAATCATAGTGACATGTCAACTTTCGAAATCTTTGATAGTCACATGTTAGCAAGCATCCAAGAAGAGTTATCAATCACATTGTAATTCTCAGGCATAGATGCCAAAGAAGTGTCGGACACGTTGCCCACCTTGTCCGACATGTGTACACCTTAGTTGCATGAAGCGGGAGTGGGGACGGGTATGTAGAAGCTCCCCAAGATGGGAGTGGCAAGGGAATAATTAATGAATAAATATATATATGAGGCCGGTTCTCCTCACTTAAAATAACACAAAAAATGACACCTCACTCTTTCGGGTCCTATTGTGAAGTTCCGAACCGTTGATCTTGTTTAAATGAGTAAAATAAGATGTCCTGCAAAATTTGAGTTCAATCAGATATCGGTACGTGCTTGATTCAAAAAGTTTAAAAAACATTGTTTCCTGTCACAGTTTTTGCAAAACTGGTTGGATCAAGCACTTTTCAATATCCGATTGAGCTGAAATTTTGCAAGACCTCCTATTTTACTCATTTAAACAAGATCAATGGTTCAGAACTTCACAGTGGGGCCCGAAAGAGCGAGTTCCACAAATTTGTGTCATTTTTTGTGTTATTTTAAATGTGAGGGGAACCGGCCGCTATATATATATATATATATATATATCAACATCCAATAAGGGCCCCTTATTGAATTTTACCATAAGGACCTGGCCAATTTTCGTGTTTCCGGACCAAATTTATATAGCGTGTTTATCGAAAACTGATCGGATCAAGCCCTTCCGGGTATTTTGTTTTTATGATTTCTCACGGGGGCCCTTAAAAACACATTTTAAAAACATTGAGTGGTTTGGATCGTCAAAATTTGATCCGGAAGTGGGAGGTCCTTATGGTAAGTTCAATAAGGGGCCCTTATTGGAAGCTCCTTGTATATATATATATATATATAAACATGAGTGAGAAATGACGTCCCAATAGATTTTTTATGCCAAATACAATGACCAAACACATAGATGAGTTGTAGAATATGAGACGAAAAAGAGTGTCCATGGCAGAAAATTCAAATGTCATCCACATTTGGATTATAAGCCCGATTACATTAGGATGACTTTTCCAAAATTCTATACCCAAAAACGAATTTCATAAAGTGAAATGAACTTGCTGAAACATAAAACAACTTATAAGGGACTAAGGGAGCACTCAACCTGATGAACAATTTTCCGTTGCTTGATGCCATCACTTGCTGCCATAAATCTGCAGACAAATCTATCCATAAATCACCATATCGGGAAAAAAATGCAATGCCTAACAGATAAGTAGACAATTGCTTACCATTCAAAATCAAAAGGTAGCACAATAATGGGAAGAAGAAAAAAAATGATTACAATAAAGATGTGTTAGACACGCGATAAACAAGCAGACGAATATCATATTGGTGTAGTCAATTCCATTCAAGCGTAACAAACTTGTTATCCGGTTCACGCTTAACTGCATAACATGGTGCAACTATGTCAAGCATGGGAGGATGCTGGAAAACTAGAAACATTAATATGTAGCACTTTGAAAGATGGGAGTTTCATATGCTAAAAAATGTGCCATGTAGCGTTTTCACCGGCCAAAATAGGGTTACTGTTTCTAACACAGTAAGAACACATTCATAACAATGTAAAGACTTGTTCCTAGAACTACAGAACGTATGGTTCGCTATCAAAACCGAAAAAGGAGGCCTTGAGAATAAAATCTTTCCTCTCTTCATGTCCATTATTGGCAAAAATCAGTGGAGGGATGGGCTCTCAATTCCTAGTAGTCTACTACAGCAGGTTTAGAAGCAATTGGATATTCTCCGACCTAATACAAAGCATCAACAGCTGATCCATCGACTGAGTTGTCAGACACATAACAAAGGTAATAAGGGTGCCAATGAGAGATGATGGCTAATGATAAAGGAGATCGAAAATTGTGAAAAGCCATAAAAAGGTCTAACCCTTAAAAGCGAGGTCAAAGTCCCAGCAGAAATGGAATAAAGCAAATAGTACAGTAACATACGGGATTGGAGCTTCACTGCCTTCTCTTCCTGGTGCCAACGGTTTAACCAGAGGAGAAAGATCCTTCTGAAAAAAAGAGAAAAAAGAAAATGCAAAAGAATCAGAATTTAAAATAAAAAGTGTTTACAGAGTTACACATAGGTGCCTCACCGGTATAAAACTTCGAACAAAGGTTCACCTGAATTTCATCCATGCTGGCATTGGTGTGGCTGGTGTCTAATAAAACCTAATCCGACACAAAATTTAGTGAACATGTCGGGATCTCCTGAAGACTATGAGACCAATTAAACAGCGTAAAAAAAGTTACCATTATCAGACGAGCTGCTTTTGAGCTTTCAACGACTAGCCATTGTCCTTCTTCTGAAGAGAAGAGCCACTCATGAGCCCGAGCCTGGAATCTAAAGTTCAGTTATAATTTTAAATTGAGAACTAGAGAGGAAAAAATGCAAAACCAAAACCCGCAAAATAAGACATGCATGAATTAACAAACAGAAATTCAAATTTCTCTAGCACTTAATATTTTACAAGATAGAGAAGTTCTGTTCTTATTTTTGTATGTGTGAGTGCCTAGTTTTTTTTCCCCTTTTTCTTGAGGAGACGCTTTGAATTCTGATACCATGTTAGGTCACAAGTTATCTCAAAAGCTTGAGATTAAAGAAATGTGCCAAACGATCCACAACAAGCTATCCAAGATAAAGGAGAGAAAAGATATACAAAACTCGTAATGAAGTGCGGAAAATTTCACATTATCAGTGAATAAAAGACTTGCAACCAATTAAAGAATGTATCAGAAAAAAGTTGATGCTGCAACTGTGAACATAACTTCAAACACACTTGGGACAGCTGGACCAATGTTAATGATTAAAAAATCAGCTTCAGCTAGACAGTTGGGATAAACAATAGCTGCCGAGGTAAAGCCGCATGACAATGTATGATGGAAAAAGTTCAAAAAAGTAAATATTTACCGCTCTAAGAACACCACGCAAAATATTATTTCGAGAGAAAGAGAACAGGTATTTTCCTATACATTACCAGAATCATGGGCTCATCAGCACAACAAACATTTTCATAGCAATGAAGTAAACGTCATGTATCACAACGTTATGGTATGGAGCTAAGAAGCACTGACACGGGACACGGAAATTCTAAGTAAATGGGGACACGGACACGGAGGGGGACAAAACGAAAAATATATATGTAGATATGATACATATCAAGTTGTTATTCATATGAGCATTCCACTCGGAAACAAACACAACTTATATAGGAATTTTATAATCCTAACTGTTTCCTTCTTGAATATTACAAGTCAAAAGAGTGTTTTATTGGGTCAAATTAATTTATCCGTATTTTCCCCTAATATTTTTTGGAATATCATTACCCTGAAATAAGCTTCAATATTACAAATTGAACCCTGTTATGTTTCCATCCCTGTCCAAGTTGAGACACAGGTGTCCCCAGCTTGAAATAACAAGGCAAATAGTATTATTACTCTACAAATGAACGAAGCTATTATTTCTCTGGCATTCATACTTTTACTTCAAATCTTCATCTGATTGGTTCACGCATAACCAATGGCACTCACAAGACTAGTTTGTTGGAAAGATTTATGTCAGGTTTCACGCACTAAATGTCAAAGTAACTCTCACACCAAATGAAGCCGGTTGTATAAGCCCTGCCTGCAATAAACTTTACGAACCTTAGGCACTAGAAAAACACCACAATCATATGAGAAAGGGCCAGATTGCTGTTGAGCATCAAGGAGAATAGCTTTGTAACTGAAACGGGAGGCCCCTTGTTGACCCAGAGCAAGCTGGATACGACGACCTGGGCTAAGCTCTGCCATATTCCCTTTGGCTCCTAGTTGGAGATCTTTGAGCGAGTGCAGTATATCAGAACCAGTGGAGTATTCCATGCGAATTTGGTTCTCACTTTCAAGTACTTCGTGGAGGCCACGAGCCTGAAAAAACAAGTAAGCTTCTGTCAAGCTTTCAAGATAATCAAAATTCATAGAATTGAGTAAACAATCAGGAGAAATTATTTCCCAATCTATCTATACCTAGTGACTAGGACATCCAGTTAAAACATTGTGATTTACATGGAGCGGGGGATTTCCTGACATTTCTGATCTGTCTGGATACAAGATGATTCGGTGTCTTTTTTTATTTTTTATTTGGGTAAATTTGTCTGCAAATGGCATGATGTATTTGCAAAAAGGTGGAGACCAATCCAACTACCTGATTCCCAAGACAATCAAGAGAAGATTGATTAATTGCTGTTGATATCTGTAGCAAAACTCTTGATGTCTGTTTCTCAGCAATCACCATGAAGGTATGTAGGTTAGGTTTATCAGATTGTTTTTGAGGTATAACATGAACACTCATTTTCCACCCATACCGCAATTCAGGGAAAAGCAAACCTGATAGGAGACAAATAAAGAGATGGTGAAATCCTCAAGGAAGCCGGTTATAAAAGACTTTCATGCTATTGCTCAGGTAAAAAAGGGATCCCTTAATACACCAAATACTGGGCAAGTTAATCTCTGTCAAGCAAATGAAACGGAAAAAAGACATCATGCAAACAATGCTTCAGGACACCCAAATCAAGTTGAGATAAACCATACCTAAAACATGAGATTCTGCCAAGGTGAGACAGATAAATTTACCCCCAGATTTCAACACCCTTTTCACCTGGTGATGGACAAGACACTCATGTGAATTATAAGAGAATTGGGTTAACGTTTTGCTGACTAATACCAACTTTGAGCTCATAAAACAAGATACAATGGCAAAAAATTTAATAAAAGAATTTGAGTATATCAATAGTCACCTCAGATAAATATTGGCTACCTAGCTTAGGTCCAAGCTCAGGCTCCATTAAAGCATCCAACCCGCCCTTATCAAGGACAACATCGAAAGTCTCATCCACAAACTGGAGAACGTATCAATCACAGAATAAGGAGTAGAACAGATAACAATCACACACAAAAAAAAAAAACGGCTGAAATAAATAAAGCAAGAACAAATACAACAGATGGCATCACATGAGTATTATTTAACAGCCAAGGACACCAAACTGATAATTAGAAGTATAGACAAATTATGAACAGAGGAAACAAGTTCCAAGGTAACACCGTGACACCCATTCCATGCAATTGGAAGTTTGAACACTAGTTATGTTTTATTGCAAGGAAGGAACATCGCTAATCCATACCAACCGGCACATTTTCTTGCAACAATGGAAATTGTTCCTGTCAATTGAATTTGTCTTAATGAAGATCAAGATCATTAGTTGGACTCTCGTCTTTTTCAAATAATAGAGGGATTATTTTATATGGGTTTTTCTTTGCGTACGGTCCCATGAGCTTAATATGAGAGCGTATTTTTCGGAGTAGTTGGAAATGGTGCATTCAGGTGGGATGTACCTTTGAGTGTGTGTGTGTGTGTGTGTGTGTGTGTGTGTGTGTGTGGGGGG